>JAULJZ010107254.1:0-19476 GCA_032270985.1 Heliamphora pulchella
AATTGAAGACAGACGATCTACATCTGGGTATTGCACAGTTGTAAGGGGTAATCTGGTTACTTGGCGCAGTAAAAAGCAGACAGTGGTAGCTCGATCAAGTATAGAAACTGAGTATAAGGTTATGGCACATTGCATCTGCGAACTCATTTGGCTCAAAGTCCTATTAAAGGATTTGGGTATTGAGTGCGAAAAACCTATAAAGTTGTACTGTGACAACAAAGCTGCTATTAATATTGCTCATAACCCTGTCCAGCATGACAGAACGAAGCATATAAAGATTGATCGACACTTTATCAAGGAGAAATTGTGCCAGGGATCAATATGTATATCCTTTGTGAAATCTGCAGATCAATTAGCAGATATTTTTACTAAAGGGCTTAGTAGTAAAATGTTTCAACTCATTGTATGCAAGTTGGGCATGAAAAATATCTATACCTCAACTTGAGGGGGAGTGTTAAGTTAAGGGTATTATTGTATTTTTCGTATTTCTTGGTTCTATTATAAATAACAAGTGATAGGGTGTAAACCCTAAGTTGTTGTGCTCTCATTCATTGTTATTCTGATTCTCTCTCTTCCTCCTTTTCTCTCCCACTCTCTGCAATAATTCTAACAGAAATTAACTGCTTTTAACTTCAAATGACATTTTTATGTTTTCCTATACTTTTCATGTCGAGAATTTGATAATTTTGTTATTTGCTGCAACATGTGCTACCATGGTATTAATGTCTGGCAGGTCAAATGTATTGCAAGTCTCAGCCCTATTTGGCCACAAAGTTTCTTTAGCCTCCAAGTTTCTTTGACCCTCAAAGTTTCGCACCCCTAAATATATTTGATGCATTGGCTTTCTTTTGGACAGGGGAAAAAAGAAACTCTCTTTAAGCCTAATTCCCCGTGCATCTCTCCTTCAGTGTGAGTACTTAGTTTGCCTTTCTTTTAACTCTTCAGTCTTCACACAATTTTATGCACTTTTAAATCATTATAGAAATAACCAGACCATGCTTAGCATCTTTCCATGCCCTAAACTTACTTAATAAGCCTACCCATCCACCGTAAGGCATCCATTCAAAGCCTATAAAAACAGAAACCCACCCAAGGAACCAGAAGTCGAGAAAATATTCCCAGCTCCATAAAGGCCCCAATACTTATGTTTATTTATTTAGATCCTCAATACCTTATCTACTATTACACTACTACAAAAGCTTAAAGACTCTGGCGCTGTACCCACCAATAGCCATAAAAGTTGGCTGCAAACTGTACCTCAAAGACAACCACGTGAGCTTTAGTATAGTGTCAAAATTCACTTATTAATATCCGTGTGAGTCTGTGTGTGCATGTGTAGTGCCGAATTCCAAAAGGATCCTGCGTCAACCAATCAATAAATGAATGGGTAAAAGAATTCATGCAAGAACTAACGATTATGCATTTCGTGTGGTTTCTCAAATCTGTGTATAACACAGTTATTTGAGCTAGTTGCCAAAATGAGGTTGACCTCCTTGCTTCTGCTATGATGCAAGCCTGTGCACTTCTTCATCCACAAGGACAAAAAGGAAGCTCTCCCATTGCCAAAAAGAGTGGCACCAAAGGTGTGGAGATTGTTGTCCTCTGATTTTGTATATATAGTAGTGGTGGTGCCTGTGACAATTTTTGAACCTTTTTGAATATTGGATGAGTGGTTGGTGCAAAGGAAGAAACTGGAGAGAAAGAAATTGAAGATCGTAGGAGAGTACGATTTATGCTTTGAAAAGGCACAGTGCTGGTCTCCATATTTTTGTGAATTATGGTCTTATGGATGATTGTCCCCCCCTTTTTTACTCTTTATCGGGGGGTGCAGATTCATAATAGGCATATAGAAACCATTACGCATCAAATAACATCACAAGTATTGGTTTCAAAAAATCAAATGTCTAATGTTTTTTTCACCTGGAGAACTAAATGGATTGTTACGAGCAGAATGAATGGGGCATGCTTGGAAGGAAACAATCTGTTACTGAGCCATCTTATTAGGAATAATAAGAGCATCTTTGAACACTCAAAATTTCATATCTAAAGTAAGTTTTCAAGAAACTGCTCGAGTTTTTGCAAAAGTTGTTATCCGGGGTCGTACCGATGGGTTGTAGTATGCATTTTTTATTATCTTATGTCTTTCTTTTGGTATATCCCATGTGTACAAGATTACGCCCGTTCTGGCATTCTTAGGATTGATGCAGGTCCATTGCTAGCACTAGGGATTTACATTTTGCATTACATGTTTCATAACATGGTACACTTCCATTCCAATATGCTAGATTTACCAATACCAAGAACTGTTTCCTATTTCCTCCATATATTTTGTTCCTTCTGAATATAAGTATAAAGACATTATGAACCTAAAACAAATTTGAACCTAAGAACTATTAGCATAAGAGTCTTTTCAGGAGATGATTAAGGAGAACGTATATAGTATGTCAAACTCTAATCTTTGATAGGTTTTGTTAAGTCACCAATTGTCCCAAAAACTTAAGTTGTTAGGAAATAAACACAACAATGTATATCAAATTATCCAACACTCCATTTCACGTATGAGCCTATCTCGCACGTGGAGAGACGAATAAATTGAACAGGTGCACCAGCACACAAAGTGCACAATAATAAACGTAACTGAGAAACACATCACGAGACTTGATGCAAGTAACATATTTGGTTTTGCTTCACATTTATATTTTAGAGATTTCACTCTCATATAGAGTTATCTCAAGTTATTCCAAACTATGCTATCAATGTAACCCTACCCATATCCTAAACCATTAAAGTTTGTCACATAAAATGTTCCATTCTCAACAATTTAATTAACATTGGTTCAAAACCCAACAAACATAAATGCAACAAACCTAATAAATATAAAGGAATAGTTACATATCCATTACCTGTACAATACTGAAAATAGCAGACAGAAGTTGAACAAAGCTTTCAGATGACAAGCTTCTTAATTTCCTTGCAAGTGATGAGCCTCCACCTGAGTCAGCATCGAGAGTAAAAACACAAAACAATCAAGGAAATGATGAGCCTCCACCTGAGTCAGCATCGAGAGTAAAAACAATAAACAATCCAAAAGCATAGGAGACATGTTGCAACTCCAAAACAACTATGACATAGAGATACGTGCTATGCTAGAAAATACATATACACAATTCACTTAATATTTGCACCACACTTTTAAACAATTACAGGATAATCAGATGACTTATAATCAGGGTCAAGTTGTTTAACCCACCATCTGCATCCACCATTCGTTCTCCTTGTGTAAAATCTGACTCCAACGGTTGAGTAAGAAGAACAGGAAGGAGGTCTGCAACTGCAGTCTTAATAGCAGTTTTCATATCTGCAGTAACCGTATCACGGTATATTCTCAACACAGAGGGGAGTTTTGCCTGAAAAACAGTACCCCATGAGAAATTGCCTATTGACAACAACGCGCAACATCAATTTTGTCAAAGTTAAAACAGCAGCCTCAGATAGATCGCTCAAAGGTCAAAAAGGTAACAAAACAATTTTAGCATATAGAATTGACAATAATAAGATGAGAAGTTGAGAATTGATCTACAACAATAAACTTCAAACTAGGATATTTCTTTTTTTGGAGATTAGGATTTTGTCAACTCACCCATCAAAAGAAAATGACAACAATCGTGAGAATGTAGGTAGAAGTATAAGAACAGCCACTTTTTGCAAACAAAGATGGAAATAGGAACAGTTCCAATCCCTGATGTGGGGAAACCCAAAATTGACAGGACCATAAGTGACAGAGCACATTTCTTTTCTTACATCTTTCTAATGCCTACAAATGGGCCCAAACATCTCAGACTTTTATTACTCTCACAATGAAAACCCAAAAAATTCTCACCAAATATTGTAGCAAACTTAGACCTCTTACACGAAGGCACAACCAAACAATTGTTTGACAAATACTACAATATTTATAGTTATACTACATACACAACACATTATATTCTTAAAAAACAAGTTTCCCAATTGTGGGGACAATTTAAAGGGGCCAGCACATGTTTTCGAGTTTTCCAACACACGTTGCATTTTCAAACATTTACCCTCCGTCAAAAAGCCAATCCCATTCAGCAGAAGATCGATCATTCAACTGCAATGAAGTCGATTGTGAACAAATTGAGTAAATTGACTGGAGAAAACCGCCAATCAATTACAGAATTGGCCCTCCAATATGGCAATCGTGATGACAAGAAGGATGATATGGATAATATATATAATATATCCCAAGGAGATGAGAAATTCTAAGTACTTCAAAATCATTTAATGGATGCAATATAAAGTTGTGCTATGATATAAAGGTGTTTAGGTGAGATGATAAGATGCGTCATCTTATCCTATCTTGAAGTGAAGTCCCCTTTTCGTCGAGTGCCCATCCTGATTGACTGGGCACTTGCCCGTTGCTCCTGTCACCCGCCAAGCAAGCAGAGCACAGCAGCCATTCTTCAGTGTACAGTGTACAGTGTACAGCAAAAATATAGGAATGTTAGGGCTAATGGCTCAAACATCTCTTCCCAGAGCTTGAACCACAGTATTCTATGTGCTAATAAAATCTATGTTTGTATAATTACTCTATAATCTCTACATTCTCCTTGAAAATCTCTCCTCTTGATCCTGTATACGTCCATTGTGCTTTTACCTCGTGTGATTGTATAATTGGTATGAGAGCTATGGAAACTTAAATCATTGTTTCCTGGTTTTCCTCTTCACTGTATAATTTATTACTTGCTTCAATAAGTTGGCTCTTGGCTCTTGGCATTCATTAAGAAAAATGCTTTGTGGTTGGCATTTCAAGTAGATCCTTCACCTGAAAACTAGACCTAACAGAACATTTGCATAAGCAAATATTTGTCGGTGCTAAAATATTAGTCTGTGCATAAAATCTCATGAAGAAAGTTTTTGGTACTATAATTTGATTGGAAAATTCACAAAACTTAATCTTGATCAATGCTACTTCCTCCAACTCATCAACTAGTTCCTCTTCTTCTCTTATTCGTCCTAGAAAATCTTTTTCTACTCTTTCTCTGTCCCCCTCTCCTTCTAAGAGACAACCATTGCAAAATGGATTACATGCATGAACTAGAGTATTTGCACGATGATACTAAAGTTCCTGTTACAAGTTTTTCTTTCTTAAATCCATATATAAAGTTTTTTACCAAACCTTCTTCCTCCATACAAAAAAATATATATCTGTCAAGTTTTCTTTTCTTCTTCTCCCACAACTGTTAAAGAATACAGTCAGATGATGTGGACCATAAAGGACATGAAGGCTCAATTTTTAAATTTTATTAATTACGGTATTTTATTGTTTTCATTTAGTTTCATCTATAGTATTAGGTTTATTTATTAGAGATTTAGATAAGTATTAGTTAGAATATTTTTTATAAGATTGTTGTCTATTATGGTAGATTATTAGCCTATAAATAGTGCGTTTGATATTGTAATCATTAGCGTTGATTAATTAAAAGTTGAATTTAAGGTCATTCATAGGTTTGATATTGTAATCATTAGCGTTGATTAATGAAAAGTTGAATTTAGATTGTGGCCTTGTGTTAGGGTTGTAACCGTTTTGCGCAAACTTTCTTTTATTTCGTGTCCCTCCACGTACTACATCATTTTGGTTCTCGAGATTCTACATATCCCTCTTCTACGAAACCCGAGCCGAACCACTACTCGCGAACAAGCTAAAGTGACTACAGCAACCATCATTGTGATCACAACACCATCATCTGTTGCACCACCATCAGTCAATGTTGCAAATGACGAAACTTTGTCACAAATCAAGCTTTGTTGCCAGTTAAGTTTTGTCACAGCCATCACGATCCATCGGCATCACAGTCAATCGTTGTCGGCCAATCCACATCGGCTATCGCCCATAACCACGCTAGAAAACGCAATCAAGATCTACCAAATCCACCATCAGCCATTGTTGCCACTACCCGAAGCCCTGTCGCAACTTGGTACAGCTGTATTACACCATCGTCAATTGGCGCAACATCTATTACCACTGACACCCCGTCCAAACCCTTTTTTAATACAAACCTCTTACCCACTCAAGCCCAGCCCAACCAAAAAAAATAAAACTAAGCTAACCAATCCACACCTACCCACAAACCCACCCGCACTAAGTCCCATTATTATACCCAGCCTACAAACCAGCCCATAACTCTACCCTTTTCAGCCAGCTATATTTAACTAAATTAAATTTTTTTTAAAAACTATGTATTCTACCCAGCCAGGGACAGAACCAAGAGTTTCTATTCGGAGGGGCGAAACAAGAATACTTTTTTTAGCGTATTGATATAAACAATCCCATTTCAAATAGATAATAAGAAAAGAAATTACAAATAAAATAATAAATAAAATTATGTTGGTTCCTTGTTAGTTAATTAACTAGAAAAAAAATAAGGCTCTAGCTAGACTGATAAAAGCTTTGTTTAGTTGTCGGCTTAAAGCTCAAGAAAAAACCATTTCCTCTTTGTTTGGCAATCTAAGCTTCTAGTCTTTGTGCTTATTGGCTATTATCCTTTTTTTCTTTCTGCTTATTAACCAAAAATAATTTTATACATATTTTAAGAAAAATTATAAATTTTATTATACACATCCATTTTTAATTAAAAAATATATTTTTTTAGAACCTACTCATCAAAGTCTATCAAACAAGATCTATATTAAATATGAAATTATGTAAATAAATATAACCATTAGGCTTTCAATTTAAAGTCACTTTAAATATTGTCTTATTATTTTTTGACTTAAAATTACTTTAAACTAAATAGCTTTTAGCCTTTAAACCGCCTAAAAATTTTAGCAAGTTATTTTTAAATTTTTTGACTTAAATGACTGTAAACAAAAAAAAAAACCAACTTTAAACCAAGTTAGCAAACAAGGTGTCGCTACTTTCGCTGAGAGAGAAAAGAGGCAGAAGGACATGGTATTAAAAAAGCAAAGAATAGGTCTGCATGAAAAACAAAGTCAAGTCAGATATCCAAGTTTTATTAAAAAAGGAGAAAAGTGGAGTGCAAAGAATAGATGTGGGAGCCACATATACTGAAAGGAGAATCATCTTAGCATAATAACTATATATATATATATATATATAAAGAGACTGGGGAAAATGCGAGGGGGGAGGGGGGGCTAACCCTGCACAGTGCTGCTATCCGTCCCAATGCCCAGCCTATATATATCCAACTAGTCCTACTCCAGCAACAAAAAAACTAGACTGGGACCACAAAAGAAAAAAGAAAGGACCGAAGAAGCAAGACAAAAAAAACAGGAAAAAAAAACTTCTCCACCCATAATTATGGTTACCAATGCAGAGTAACTCCAAAATTGAGGTTGTACACCATGATTCGCAAGAGAGGAATAGAAAAGTAACCAGATGATAGACAATATCACAGAAATCTGAGCAACATTAGATAAATTAGCTGCCATCTTTTTAAAAGATAAATCAGGGAAAGAGGCTACAGTTAGTGAAACTTTAGGTGTTCATCCATCACAACCTTTGTACACCAATGAACAAAAAATTATCCAAATTTGACTCAGGTAGAAAAGGGTGTCGAATTAAAAGTTCCAGCCGTTGAGGACCAAGACAAGTTTAATTATACTTTGTCACATTAAGTAAATATGATCTTATTCCTTCTCCATACATTAAAGAACACAAACTTTCTATACCACAAATGGCTTCACCAAATAAGTAGTCTCTTGAACATGTGGGTATACAGTATACACAACTTGTACACCAGCAGAAGAGTATCAAATTAGAAAGGATTGATTTCACTGGTATTAAAGACTTTAATTGGGCATTAATCCATATTTAGTAGACCTTGTTAACTGTTTCAAAATTAAGATTACCAGTCATGGAACGAAACTAATGCAACTCACCTATTCAAAATATTTGATTATTTGGCATGACAAAGTTCAGTATGTCAAGATGAACTTGAGGTCGAGTTATTTTTCTTCGTGAAGGAAAATGATGCAGACCATAAAGAACATAAAGACTCAATTTTTTAATTTTATTAATTATTATATTTTATTATCTTCATTTTGTTACCATTATAGTATTAGTTGTCTTATTAATTTAGATAAGTTTTAGATAGAACTGCCAGGGACACCTATCATGTGCAAAGGCTTCAGCATTTGAATTCTAGATTGCCATTGGCTGCCACGTTGTGCTGGAATGCTTAGGTTTGCCACGCCTAAGTCTGTTTACATAAATAAGTGCCATGATGTGCTAGCGCACTAGGACTGACCACGCACAGACAAGTCTCCGCAAGTAACTATCATACCATGTGCTAGTCATGCACCTATGTAGAATGCCACTGGGACTGTCTACTGAAGGGATCTCAGCTACGTAGTCCATACTAGTACTAGCTTATGTCCATACGCTTATTGAACCAACTGATTGTGTTAACCCACAAACCATACAAAATTCCCACATGCATGCACAAGAATTATGCCTTCACATGCCAAGCATTAAGTCATTCTTGTTTAAGGATCGGGTAACAATCAAAGTTGCCACACATAACCACCTCGAATATAAGGCATGCCTTTCTCATGCCTATAGAGCCGCCAAGGGTTAGCGCATGGGTGCAAGGTGCCATCACATTCCACCCGAAACACCCGCAAGCTAAGATGCTAACAATAGGTTATTAGCCTATAAATAAGGCGTTAGATATTGTGATCGTCAAAGTTGATTAATGAAAAGTCAAGTTTGACGTTATGACCCTGAGTTAGAGTTGTGACCTTTTGCGCTATCTTTCTTTCATTTCTTGTCCCGTGAGATAACTTTTTCGTCATTGGAAAATTGAAGGCTATACCCATTTGAATGTTGGAGCAATTTGTGTAGCCCTTATCTTTCATGGAAGCAAGGGACTGCTTATTGCCTCCAGATTAGCCCATCTAAATTTCTAGATTACCAGCATCTCTGTATTGCTACTATTCATACCACCATAAATGCTAGCACTATCCTTTATTACACCTTTTCCTAATTTCAACATGCCTCCTTTCATATATTTAAATTTTTTCTTACTTTAAACCTTTTTTACTACAATACGTCTCTTCAAATTTCTAATTTTGCACTACCCCTCTTTTCGTTTCATTCACTAAAACTAGCATACATCATAGAACATCATCTTGAATGTGTCAACTGAACCATTACTAAAGTAAAAAAGATGACTCAAATCATACCCTTGGTATAATCCTACAGTGCAGGATAAAACTATCAACACATGCGCCCACACAGCACAGTCCCCATCATAAAGTTATGATAAACCAATCATGCGAATTGTCAAAAATGAAGAGTGCACATACTACTTACCGTTCTTAGCAACCCAATCATAAGAGGTAGAAGTCGATCTCGAAAACTGGAGGTTTCTTCTTCATCTAATTTAACCTGTTAACATGCCAACTCCAGTCTTTAGTTAGATAATTTCAACAGAGGACCTGCTGCTGAAATCAAACACCTAATTGCATAGATTAAAGAAACTATATTCAAATACAGAGCACATGGACAATATCAATGAACCAAACAAATTGAAGCCCCTAACGATAAAGCCAACAGATATCAACAATGCAACAGGCCACACAAACTCAAGGAGACATTGCAAGCCTAAACTTATATATTACTATATGAGGAAATGAAAAGCATTGCTACTACGAAAAAAATATGTCTAGATCTCTCACTGTTGGAAAGTCTTAGATGGCCAGCAAGCATGCAGTTATGGATTGATGTAATTCCAAATATCAGCCAACATGCAGAAGGGGCTGTAATTTGACTTGGGCTACTCATTGGAAGCGTCACAGCCCCTCAGGATTTATAGTGGATTCTAATGTCATCCTTTCTCATTTATACCTTGCCTGGCCATGTAATTTGACATTTTTGTCATCATAATGGGCTTACTTTGACCCAGGCTGGAAGGGTATGGAGCAATATAAAATAGCCGGGGATAAGATAAGTTAAAAAAAGGCCGTCCCTGCTGGTTGCCATTTCTCTCCGCTTTTGAAATAATGCCCAGAAGTCAAATTTTCCAAAACAACCTCGCAACGCCCAAGCTTTGACAATTGTGCATCACACCATGAACAAAGAACACCAATGAAACCAGCTGGATTACCCCCACATTTTCTACCAGGTCTAATAACACCCAAAGATGAAATTGAAGAACCTTAATATACCTAAGCTTTAATTTAGATGTAACTACCATGAATGTAGAACAACAATGAAATCAATTGGATTAACCTATTCTCTCACACATTCCCTCTCAGTTTGTGAAACAATTGGATTCTCCAAACATTTATCTTTAAACTCATTAATTACAATGATAGATGTATTAGTTAGCATAGGTCCCATTTGACTCCAGCTATTAACTTTGTTGAAGAATCTTTTGTCTTTAATTAACTATTTTCAACTTTTGGCAAAAAAAAAAAAAATTATTTTTCGGTTCCTCTTTACTAGAGGAACCTAAAAATTAAAAACCATTTGATGAAAATTGAACTAACTACGCTAATGACAAAAAAATATATAAAATTAAAATATATATATATATATCCCAAGTTTTTTTGTTTGTTTTCAACTGTTTTTTGCATTCAGCGGACTTTTTAAAATTGGTATATTTTGCAAGTTCCCCAAGTCAAGAAAAACTAAAAAGTAAAAATATAAAAAATACACACACACATATATATACACATCAAATGACAAAAAAAAGTCACTACAAACAAAAAAAGGGGAACCAAAAAAATGGCTTAAAAGCTCGAGCCAAACGAGGCCATAATGACATTAATGGTCAGGGTTAAACATTTGAAATGAAGCATGACCATCATCATATTTCTCTCTTCGATTTCCAATATATAGGAATAACACAAGTTGATCATTAGGTTTGAAACATGAGTCTTGGACTTCGAATTTAATTGGGTTCTTTGAATTGACCTTACAAAATTATGTAAGTTGGTGAGAAGCTATGAAGCACGGATGCGGATACATGGTACGAGACGGTACAGAACGGGTACACCGGTACAATAAAATTTAGAAACATAGGGTGCAAGTACCCCATAAAATTTAGAAACAAAGGGTGCGGGTACCCCTGTGATACGGCGGTAAACGGTAAATTTATTTGTTTTTTGTCCTTGTTAGCATTACATTACATTACATATATACTAAATACAAAATTATTTTTTTCTTATGAGAGAAAAAATAAATGTTTGATCATATAAACATTATCGTCCCAAGGCTATGTCTTTGACAATTGCTAGTTGGGACTGCAAATGACGAATACTTGTTGGGTTGGATGAAAATTACTATGGCAACCGTATTGGTTAAAAGAAGTTTTCTGCAGTCGCAAACCCTAAGTGAAAGTATAAAAAATTGTATTTTCTATCTGTATTGGTTAAAAGAAGTTTTCTGCAGTCGCAAACCCTAAGTGAAAGTATAAAAAATTATATTTTCTCACACATATTTAAAATTTTTAACATTTTTATTAAATTCAATAATCTAAATCATGTTTTTTGATACTCAAATTTATATTTATATTAAAAGAAATAACATATTATTTACTCTAATACTTCTTTAATTTTTAAAAGCTTTATATGAGTCTCAACATATCCATTCACGTACCCAAAACGTACCACTGTCGTACTCAAAACGTACCGTTAGCGTACCCAAAACGTACCAGTATTGTACCCGACAACCGAAAAGTACCCAGTACTTCTCGTCGTACCCGGTATGCACCGATACCGTACCTATACCCGGTGCGTACCCGGTTCGTGTACGGCACCATTTTCAAAGTACCCATGTTTCATAGATGAGAAGGGATTTGAACAGTGAATTTGAGAGAGAGAGAGAGGAGAGAGAATCACAAAGGTTAGGAAATGCGGATGTATACTCAAATGATCTTTCCATGTTTGTTTCCTTTGCCTAGCACGAACATCAATACACACAAGACACATGCAAATTGCTAATATATGTCAAGCATGCTTCAAAATATTACCTAATATGTTCACGTGTTCCAAATGTCAGGCATATTTTGAATGCCCATGAGACACTAAGGCATGCAAGTATTCTGGCACTAGTTTGATAAAAACAAAATAGAGGCTAAGACAAATAAAAAAGAACTGGGATTTTATAGTTCTACCCATTTTTTTGAGTTTTAGAATAATTAAACCTTCATCAGTTTATAAATACTAAAATGCTTCTAAAAGTATGGGCATTATTGCTTTCAACTCCCAATTACCTACAGGCTATAAATAACAAAAATAAATAAATAAGTATTTATGATTATATTTCAAAATAATAGAAATTCATTTTCTATTATTTGTTTTCATTGTTGTATAGATATTAAATTACAGTCATGTCCCCATTGTGTCCACATCCTATTTTTTGAAACTGCTATATCGGTGAATTTGTCTCATGCAACATCCACGTCATGTATCTAGATTCACGCCCGTAGGTGAAGGTGGTGGAGTAAGCGCTAAAAAGAGAAAGATAATGCAAATGGGCAAAGAAGACGAACATATTTTTCCTTTATGTTATTCTTTGTTTAGTTCTTTAAAAAATAGTAGTGCCAATCACTATTTTGTGGAACCCACAAACCCCCCACCCCACTTTTTTCCCAAAAAAAGGAAAAAAAATAAAACCAGAATACCAAAACAAAAAACAAGAAAAGAAAGAGTAAAACTGACTATCACCATTTAGCGAACAATACTTGCATACCCAGAAAAAATAGAGTCAATTTTACTAGATTATATTTTTTTATTATGTTACTTCTAATAGGGCCAGATATATAAAGTAATAGAAATGTTCCACTTCTAAGGAGGGGGATTGGCTCATTTCCTAGGAATAGAGTGGTCAAAGTAACTCTGTCTATCACTAAACGGAGCCAAAAAAAACTACATAAGGTTCTGTATCAAAGCTGGCACAGCCTCAGGGGGTAGGGGTACAAAATTAAAACAAATATATTCTTACTTCATCATCTTCTCCAGTTCTATGTAGGCTTGCCCTTTCTTTTGCTTTTGACAATATCACTGCATCCATATTGCCAGCCTCATGTATAGATGTACGCAAAAAATCTGCTGAAAGAATGCTACAAAAATAAATCTGATAAGTCGCATTGTATACATACGTAATAATGTATAACACTCTGGAATTTCATAAAGAAAATTTCGGAACCAATAGAAGGTTGTATTGAAATCAGTAGTAAGTTTTATAAAAGCTCAGGTTATAATCGCGAGAACACTAAGTCGAGCCCCAGAGCAGCCACTATCGACATGCTATGCCAAAGATTAAATTTGTATCCAGTCTAACCCCCTTCAAGCACCCTCAATTTTATGGGGGGTACCTTTTTAAATGAAGTGTAATTAGGTCAAAACAATAGGATTAATGCTGCTTCCAAGCAAGGAATTTAAAACCTAAGGGAGTATGACAAAATCACAAAACTGGTGTTGAGCCCTCATTAGAATATATCTTTTTTGCTTAAAATGGGAAAGGAACAACAAAACAACAAAAACAAAAGTAACTTTTAGAAAGGATAAGACCTATTGGGCACATTGCTTTGAGTAAGTATAAAGACAGTGGGTTGCACTTATCATGAAAACAAATAAATAAAGATTAAAAAGGGTGGATTGGACCGCTGCTCCTATATCAACTCTTATTCTAAGTTGGGCATGTTAAATAAGGTCAAGACAATAGTCTGCTCCAAAAGACTTAAAAAAATAGCATGGAGACGTTTAGTTTAATTTAGTAACATTTGTTGGAAAATGACATTTAGGACTTGTGGAACATATTTTAACCTTATTTCGGTTTATTTTAATTTAGTACGTTGTTGGAAATATTCTTTGTCATTGCATTTTGTTTTAGTAGTTAAGAGTATTTTAGTAATTTTGTTAGTTGCATCTAATCCTTCTTTCAATAGAGATTTAAGTTGAGACAATTTGAGATTGTCTTTTGTGTGAGTTCATGTAACCCTTGTGAGGGTGAAGTACTTCTTTCCTCACCTCTTCTCCTTCTTCTCTCCCTTATTCTTTTTGCAAATAACTCTGGTACTATTCTCAGGCAACTGTTTGAACCCTTAGAAACTGCCATTTTTGGCTTCTACACTCTAGCCAATCAAGTTCAAATTCTCCCCAACTTTTTCCCCCACCCTTTGACCACTACATCCACATTATAACAACATAAAATAATTGCTTTCTAGAAATATTCTTTCACCTTAGAAAACCATAACCCTAGAAACTCCTCACAATCAAAACCCCCACAAAACTCACATGTAGGAAGCGTTGGGTTACGTTTCCTAGGCTATTCTCCATTAGTTAGGTATCAAATCTTCAAGATCCTACCCTTTCTCCATCAATTTTCTAATAAAGTTGCTCTCATAATAACAATGTTGGCACACACCAAATTGTATTCCATGTTTAAATCCTTGATAAATCCCGAGGTTATTAAGGAAGATGTTTTGCAACCCTAAAGCTTGAACTGCATAATATCAATTTAACTTGATAGCTTCCATCAATATATTAACTTCTACTATTCAATGGGAGGCAACTGTCAAGGAGAAAAGTCACAAAGTTGTTATGATTCTTCTCTTCAAACGTATAGTTGGTTATCTGAAAGCTCTCCACAATCTATTGTTGATGCAGTTGAGTTTATCGAATCCTTATCGGTGGTTTAGCCCCATTTTGTAGAGATCTTTATAGTGGCCTTCCTTTTGTGGGAGTTTTTTTATACATGTAGCATTCCTTTTTTGCTCTTTATATATTATATCTCTCTTGTTTATTAAAACAAAAACAAAAAAAACAAGCGTTTTTTTCTCTTGAACAAAGTAGAACGGAACAAAATCCAACAGATAATACCGGATCAATTGGATGCAGATTGGGAGAATAGGTAGGTGATAGGAACAAGCCTTACCACAAGTGCTGCCTTCATTTTTGAGTATACAGTCTCAATCTTGGTAGCCTGAGGCCTAAACTCTAAGTACTATGTACTCCTCTATTCTCATCAACAAATTACAGTAAGAAGATTTTCAAGTTATGTCAAATATTATACTATTTGACAATCAATCATTCCAACGTCTGTACATTAATAGTGTTTCCTCACACGCCAATAAGATATGAAAGGGAAACACCTCCCTTGGTTACCTCTAGTTCAAAGCTTCGCCAATGATTTATATACCAAAGACTTGTTTAAAAAATTAAATTAAATTAAAATAGACAGGAACAAAAGCAATCAGTGTTGGATATACTAACTTGTTTATTGTATCTATTGAAGCTGCTACATGATCCCGAAGATGACGAAAGCAATGTAGGCCAGTCAGCTCGTCACCATCCTGTCAGCAATGTCAAAGAAAGAATTAAAGTAATGTACAACATAGCAGAAATGCTTGCCTTTTGGCTTCTTTGTGTTTAATGTGAATTATTAGATAAGAACATAATAAGATGACTTTTAATGGTGTGGAGGAAACTTTTTATAAGTTGAATTATTTTTTTCCCATTTTGCGTAGTTGGATTTGGGAGGGTGAATCGTAACCTTGAGCAATGTTTGAACTTTGCTAATTCTTCCAAGAAATAAGAAGTGTATAGGCTTATATAAGTGCGGCTAAGATGCTTTCTGTTGTTTAGTTAGGTGGGTATATGGCAGGGTTTTAAATCACGGTATCGGATGGAGTAACGGTAACGGTCGCGTGTAACAGGTATCGGGAGAATCGGTCTATAACGAAAATCGGTAACCGTGCTCGTGATTTTTTATCTAGCAGTAGCAAATGATGTAAACTTATTGATAAGCATATCATAAACTTATTTATTACAAATTGAACATTTATAAGTGTTTTCGATTAATATTTTGACACCTAACTTTGAAGACAAAAATAAAGTTCTAAAGAGGAAAGCAAAACCAAATAGTTGGGTTGTCTCGGATCACGTATTAAGAGTATCGGCCGATACGGACCGATACGACATTGATACACGATATGTATCGGCAGTATCGGTCGATACTATAGAGATTTTCTATAACTCCGATACTATAGTGCGTATCCGAATCGGAGGCCTAAGATACCGTTACGTAACGGCCCATACGTAACGGTATCGGCAATATTTAAGACCATGGTGTATGGGTGGCATCCTATTGATGCTTTTATAAATATTTAACTTGCCAGAAAATGGAAACAAAAACCTAAAAACAAAAACAGATGAAAGGTTAAACCGTACAAGGATAACCACAATTCTTATAAACGTGCAATCCAATTGAATACAAACATTACATAGGTACTAAAGAAAACTATTTGTCTCCTATTGTCCTCAATCTGTTGGAACTAAGGCATATAACCCTACCTTTCGGATGAGAAATGAACAAAATTGAAGCAACCCCGTAGACACTACTCCGATCTAACCTAATCACCGGGCCATGCACTCTTGTAAAAGTTCATCTAAAACGTCTTACTCACATCTAAACGGACAATACAAACACAATCCTCAAGCTCCATCACCACACAATCCAACATCAAAAGTATGCGATTGCACTTACCACTCCTCCCAAAAGCCCAATTAAACAAATCTACACCCTACATACCTCTCACCACCACACCACCTAAATCTTCCATTTTTTGTCTCTTGTAAACAAACTAATCCACCCACAAATCCTACAAAAAAAGCTTTCAAAGCCATGTAGTTATCCAAGACATACAGCCTTCTCATGTTCCTTACCCTTCCTTTTCCAAGATCCCTTGTCCTCCTTAATTTTTCCTTCATTATTCACATTCCATTCCAAATTCGTCATCTTCCTACCCAATCTATGTTTTGCACCCCACTATTACGCAGCCCTGTGCGGGAGCAGAATTTCACCGTCGTCTCAATAAGTTCAGAAGGCAGCATAATCTCTCTCTCCATCCCCTCGCAAGAAACCCATATGAGCCAGCTAAATCCTCTCATCCTCTTCAGCAGCCATACAGAGAATGCCCTCCTCCTGTAAACATCCCCCTCAATATGTTCAGTAGTGCTAACTCACTCAGGAGCAGCAAACACAACAGGGTACAAGCAAGAGGTTGCATCAAATCAAAATCTTCACCCCCATTCTCCAAGCGCCCACCTTACAATTCAATTCAACCCCCCTGTGCATCCTTGCAAACATCTGGTCCAACAACTCCCTCCCTCGGCGGATCACCAGTAACCCCTCCCCCTACTTCCATATCAAAGTCCTCTCCTGCTAAAGCCAGAAGTCCCCACCTATTTTGGTTAGCAAATGACGTTATTTAGTCGCCAGAAGCTTTTGCCGATTAAATAGTGGCAAGACATCTTCTTCTTCATCCCTTGAAGTAATGTCCAGAGTGTTACAAAACGAATAGGAACAAAAAAAGCATCACCTCGATACAAAACTGGATTGAGCTCGAGATCTTCTTGAAAATGGGAAGATCTAGCATAGGCAGCCATCTTCTTGGAAAGCAGACAATTTGGTTCCTAACCCTTGTCATGAGGAATGGAAAAGAGAAGTTGTCCAATCTCTCATCACTTTGGTTGAGCGAGCCTTCTGACCTCCATTCCCAATCAAACTCTGTCCCCCAGCTACCCCACGCACAAATCCTTGGTCTGAACTTGATTTGCAAAATTTTTTCTGAACTTGATTTGCAAAATCTTCATCAGCCAATGAAAACAAATAAAATTTCCTTCACAAGGCTTGAAAAACAAAGCTTTATAGCATAGGAGTGGTGGGGGTACGGGTGGTGATGTCAGCATGGGGGTGGTGTGGCATGGTAGTGGGGGTGGGGTGACGGTGGGGGCTATATTGTTGCACATCCACACTTGTGTATTGAAAAATACAAATTCAGTCAGAATTATATAAGAAAATTGCTCTTTAAAATTTTCTGAAAATTGCTATTTAAAATTTTCTACAAATTGCTCCTTATAATTTTCTAAACTTTTAACCCAAAATTTAAGAGTCACTTAAAATTTTAAGAGATGTGAATTCTAATTATCCAACGAAATTTATTTTTACTGAATGCATTCAGCTTGAATTGCAGAATTGGGTTATCAAACACCCCCTAAAGTCAATAACTAAATTAGAACTTAGGAACTTTAAAGTCACGAAATTCAATAATAAGAACAATTTCCTCTTCACAGTTATGAATATACCAGTAAATGCTGCAAATCATCAGTGACATCTAATGCTCCAGCACAATCTGCGGATGCAACAAGCTGCATACAAGAAGTAAATAGAAAAACGATCAGTTTATACCTCAAGCATCAACAAACTAGCTAGTCTAATACATAACCATAATCTCTATGAATCATGGATACAATCTTCATTCCTCAAAGTGATTAAACAAGTATATTTTTCAGATTTACCTACAAAAAAAAAAAACTACTTTCCTTATAAGTGATTTGTTTAAGCATGCATCCATCAACTCCCCTTTTTCTCAAGCTAAAACAGAGCAATTCAACAAAGAAAATGCTCTTTTCCATATAAGACAACTGAAATGACTAAATGTGCTCAATCTATAGTTATAACAATGTGTAAACAAATGGGAAAATGTTACGATCTAAATCATTAACACTCTAGTTTGATAACATTAATTTCTTTTGATTTTGATCTCATAAACACTTCGGCCCCATTTAAATGTATAAGTAGCACTCAAATATGTCAACCATTTAACACTAAGCTTACATACTCATTCAATTGATTTTAGCTCTGCTTTCAAACATTTTCAGGTGTTTCAAAAATAATTAAAGTTTCTCTCATATTTTCAAAATGTTTCCATTTTTTCTATTTTTGATCTACAACAACGAAATTTTATTAGAACAGAAAGGGAAGAAATACAAAAAAAGAAAAGCGCGAGGACAAGAAGACGACAAAAACACAAGAACGAAACAAAAAAAACTTGCAAACTACAAAAGACCATTCCAATAACTAAAAAAAATATCCTTAAAAGGAGACATTAAAAACCCAAGAGGAAGCCAAAGTACCATATTTTGTCCCAAACGCCATAAAATCATTAAATTTCTCCTCAAGGAACTCTAGCATTGCTTGCTAATTATAAAAGCCAAAAACACACCTAATTTCCAATTAACCCATGCCTTGTCAAATGAACCAAAGCCCAAAAAATCAATGCATATCATATGAATACAAGAATAAGGAACGACCCAATCTAGCTCTGACACATGAATCACCAACCACCACAAGTGATGTCGGAGGATGTCAGAGGATTCGGTGATCCGCGAATCCCAGGTTAAAGCTGGACGGCAACATACCACAAAGGTTGTCTTATCCTCCACACGGTTGGTTGATCGGAAACTCGATGACGCCAATGGGTATGCTTTATGGAAGAAAAGCGTCCTCAAATCTCGTCAAAGCATGAGCTTGATTCTCATCTGTTTGATGATTCTCAATCAGCAATATCAGCAACCTTCACTCAGGATGATGTCCGGATATTTAGTCAGTTACTAAACTCAATGGATTCGTCAGTTCAGGCT
>JAULJZ010107254.1:19486-33040 GCA_032270985.1 Heliamphora pulchella
ATCTCGTCAAAGCATGGGCTTGATTCTCATCTGTTTGATGATTCTCCATCAGCAATATCAGCAACCTTCCGGACTTGGACTCGGGATGATGTCCGAATATTTAGTCAGTTGCTGAACTCAATGGATTCGTCAGTTCAGGCTTTGGTGGTGAACACTGACACTGTGCGAGAGATCTGGTTATCGTTAGAATCGATATATTCATCCACTAATGTTCTTTCCTGCCTTTACGATGTTATGAGAGGTTTCTTTCAGTCCCAGCAGTTCGGGAAACCCCTTTAGGATCATTTTATGTAGTTCAAAGTTTTGGCGGACGAGTTTGATCGCTTCCTACCATTCACGAATCGACTGTCTCAGTTCCAGGAGCAGAGGTAGCAGCTCTTGGTGGTATGTTTTCTGGCTAGTCTGGACTCCGAGTTTGACTCAGCACGCTCTCAGATCCTGGTTGGGGCGAATATTCCCACTCTCTTCAAGACATTCCGTCGTGTGAGCCCGGCGATTCGTCGAGACGAGTCTCGTGGTCCATCTCCTATGGAGAATTCTGATTAATCTGCTTTGGCGGGGTTTCATGGTGGCTGCAACAGTCGAGGCCGTGGTCGTGGTAGTGTCAAGTTTGGTCGTGGAAGAGGTCGTGATGGCGATCGTGAGATCCGGAGGCACATTCGATGTGAGTGTTATAAGCTTCATGGGAAGCCTCCACTAGTGGCAAATGCCACAGCTGATCCCAGCTAGCAGGACCATGGCTAGACGAGCCCTCAGGAGGCGCCCAACTCATCTAGACGGGTTGTTAAGATAACTGCTGCAGCGTATAACCAATATATGTATGGTCAGTTTGGACAAAGTACGAGTTCCTCTGACGTACCAGTGGCTACCTTTGCAGGTAATTTTATGGAAATAACTCATCGAAGGTAAACTCAATAATCAAATTTTCATTTTGGAGTGGTGTTTTGGTTAACTTGGAAGTAAAAACATTTGGAAATGAACAAGTGAGGGCATAGATGGGATTTAGTTTCACTTGCTAAGAACGATCTAGAACAAGAAATGGTCAAATTCAGACTTCTTTGGGACATCTATGATAGAATCGAGGGGGACTTTACGCTTCCTAATAAGCGAAGGCTTAACCTGGGCCACATTGTAGAAAAGTATATGGTATTAATGAGTAAGTGGTTATAGAGATTCTGGTTGGAACGCAACTCTATATGGCATATGACTATCGAAAGTAAATATGTGCTACCGGATAGGTTGTGATTCTCGTATGGTTGATTTGGGGACTAAGTAAACTCTATGGAGAATTATAGCCGTTTTGCATTTCTTTCTACTCACTCGTCTTCTTGTGAGAGATGGGGTACTTGGAGGGGAGAGATTCTATTAGCTCATTTGTTTCCATAGTTGTATTGTTTATGCAGAGCTCATAATGCTTCCGTTGTCTCGATGATTACTTCCAATTCTACTCTAATATTTGGGAATCTTCAGTTTTTTCTAGAAATATAAATGATCACAACGAATTTGCCTCCTTCGGATATACCCTTAGAGAATCTCTTTGTCTAGTGCCTCTAATAGAAGGGTGTAAACTCTTCATCACGTGGGATGTTCACTTGCAAGTCATTTTTTTGATGAACTCGTTGATAATCCAAATGCCCTTGTCTTTGGCACTTCCACGATGATTTGGAGTGCATCTTTTCCCCTTAAGGTTAAAGTATTCATATGGACTATGGCTCACAAGTAACATAACGCCTATGATATAAGTTCAAAAGAAAAGGCTAAATTACTCTCAATATCCTCAATGGTGTGTCATTTAGAGGGGGTCTGGGAATCTATTGTTTAGTTTAGGCATTTTCAAAAATACTACGAAGCACAAGTCATAACCACACGGAAGAATGACATAGAACTATGCTAGACCCTCACTGCATCATTAAACCAGCAAACATCATAGCACCGCAGCACATTGTACAGGCTTAAAGATGCAGTGAGGGAAAGAGAGAGAGAGAGAGAGAGAGAAAATCCTTTGCGAAAGGACTGTCGGAGGTCCGACGGTGGTCGACAAGGCTCTCCAGGGGTTGGCGAGTGGCCGGAGAGAGGTTGTGGAGGCTAGCGGTGGTCGGCGAGAAGGTTTGAAGCTTGTTCCGGCGACTGTGATTGGTTGCGAAGGCTGGCGGTGGTCGACGAAAGCCTGACGGAGGTAGCGGTGGTCGACAAAGGCCTGACGGAGGTCGGCGGTGATCGGCGAAGACCCGACGGTGGTCGGCGAGGGGCCTGGAAGGGTCGGCAGTGGTCAATGACTAGGTTTGGTACTGGCAGCGAGAAGGTTTAAGGCCGGCGGCGGCGGTTGGGTTGCTGGCGACTAGCAGCTAGGGTTTTATGGCTGGTGACTTACGGCTGAAGGCTAGGGTTAGGGTTTGGTCCTAGCGGCTAGGGTTCCATGACTCTGATACCATATTAAAATATGAGAGAAGAAATGCTGAAAGTGTATATTCTCATTGTAAGACATACACACATATTTATTAAGATATGATGGACTACAATAGCTACTATGGGCATACCCATAGGAAAACATTATTAATATGTTAATATATATATTAACAATTAGGGAAGTTCTTTTATTTGGGCCCAATCTTCATTGTTGTCTCAAAAGGATACCAATATACTTCAACTCTATCTTTAAGTTCATTTCTCTTATAAGGAAGAACTTGCATGTTCACACACATGCATGCGCACGCATATTGTTACGCTGAAATAGTATAGAGCAATGGATTCTCATCCATCTGACAATATTTATCTATTTCCTAAAGCTAAAAATGAAAAAAAAGGCGTAACCAAGGATCAAAATTTCGTTTCAATGTGAGGTTTCGATTAGTAGGAAAACAGAAATATTTCGAAACGTTTCAAAAATGTTAAGGAAACGTTTCGAAAACATTTCAAACGTGACAAAATTTGAAATGTTTGGAAACATAAGTTGAAATCTATGCATCGAAGACCAGTAATTGATTAATTTAACATAGATATTGATGTAATATTTACCTAAATGAACAAAAGCAAACCTTAAAAATTAATGTTTCTATGAAATAAATTTTTTACGTACAGTCAAAATACTTAATTTAATTAAATATAAGTCTAAATGATTCTAAAAAAATGCAAAATCCCAACAAAATAGGTGTAAAAGTTTGCTAGACCGGATTAGTACTTATTATATTATTTTTAGTAAAGTAAAATACAGTAAAGTAAAATACAATTATTTATAATTTTCTAAAAGAAATGTAAAATATATATATACATACGAAAAGATACGAATTATTTTCAATAAAACTTGTTTAGATATATTGCACAATGTTTTGATGTTCAAATGAAATATTATAATTTCGTTATTCTAATAGTACTTCATTTCGGTTCGCTTAAGAGATGGAAACCGGGAGTTTCGATGGAAACAAATGGAAATGTTGTTCCTTGACTGCAGCTAGGGTATTCTCTCTCTCTCTCTCTCTCTCTCTCTCTCTCTCTCTCTCTCTCTCCTTGTTTGCTGAATACAGCTACGGGAGGCTAGCTCAGTAGTTAAATTACTAAAACTGGTACCAAAGGCTTGGAATACACAAATTAAGGCGAACTCAGTAGTTAAATTACTAAAGCTTGTACTGAAGGCTTGGAATACACAAATTAACAAAATCTAACCATAGTCCCCATGTTTAATTATTTATACCCAATGCTATTTCTCAATCATACAGCCTTAGATACAAGAATACTGCACTGACCTACATCAAATATGCTAAATTATTTAAGAACTTCGGTGAACTTCAAGAAATTCACAAATAAACTTCTGCCATGATCATATCTGGCTTTTTAACAACTATTTGCAACTCAGCTTGATGCTTTGGTTAGAAGAATGTTCCCTAGCTACTTGAGTTAAAATGCACATATATTCTGTGTTGCACATTATTGCTGGAAAGAGAAAAAATCAAAGATAATTTATAGTACAGCGAGAAAAACTAACAACTTGAGGCAGTTCATGAAATATTTTAAGCTGCTTTAAGGCGACTCTTTTTCTGGTTATAGTTGAACCCTCCTAAATGGCCTTCCAGAGAGTAATGGGACTATGGGAGTTTTGGAGTGGGAACTGTCTTATTTGGAAGGTAAAGGCTCCATCTCAGCTGTTAGCTAGAATCCTCCTACAAGCAGTTTCGTCGTGACAATCTGGGAATCAGACAGGAAGATGCTTCCCCATAGGTGATTGACATTCAAAAAAATCAAAAGAGGAAGTTAATCATCTGGTAATACAATATGCTGTAGCTAGAGCCCTGTAAAGTTTCATATTCACTATCTTCCAAGGGCAATTTGTTATAATAAGCCTAATGCTTACTATGTCGTTTGGTGTATGGTTTGTAACAGTCGGGCCAAGCAAGTTTAATTGCCCCTCCTTGTCATATGAAGGCATATGGAACGTGCGAAGAAGAGGAATGAACACACATTTGAGGTGCTTGAGATGCTAATCCAGAAACTGAAGCATTCTATGCCTAATACTTTCCAGTTTGGTTGGCTATGAAATTTACTAGATTATTTATTGTTTTATAGCGTTCATAAATGATTTGAGTTTTATACAAGTGGTGCTCCAGAATAGTTGCATGCACAGCACCTAAAACAGAATTTTATTTATCAGAAGAAATAAAATAAAGGAAGAACACAATGGCTGCCAGAGCCAATAAATAATATAAGCTTTAATTTCTGTTACAGAGACAATAAATTACTCCTTGTTGCATTCAATCAAGAATTTGAATACAACAAGAAGAATACCAATTAACAGCTGAAAGATTTTGGCTGTGGCTGACATGCATCCAAATCCTAAAATTCCTTTTAGAACCTCTAATGGAATTTTACTTTTCAACAGGAGAAGAAAATAAAGGAATAACACAATATCAATATGCAGCTACAAAATCAAGAAGAATACCAGTTTAAGAGCTGAGAGAGCTTGGTTGACATATAATATAAGCCTCAATTTCTGTTGAAGAGCCAATAAGTTACTCCTTGTTGCATTCAAATCCTGAATTTGTTGCGCTGAATCCACCAAGTCAGCATCCAAGAGCCTTATGGTTTCCTTCAGTTCCCGAATCCGACTACACCCCTCCACAATCTTGACGTTCAAATCTTCCAACTGCCCCTGCGCCTCGAAAAAAGAATTGGACCTCAGCGAAATCTCCTTCACCAAATGCAATTCCACCACGTCCAAATACTGGGACAGCTTCTCCTGCAGAACCAAATTCTCCGACATTGTCGAAAACGGACACGCTGCACGGAATGTGCCTCCGTCCTCCAACGCGAAATCCTCCTTGAAATACAACGACGGGACCTCGCGCAGACACGCAACCAGCGCTTCGCCCTGACCCCCAATGCTCTCCAAATCAACACTCTCTTTGTTGCTATGGTTCCGAATGTCCTCGAATCGGCCGTACGGTTCCGAGATCGCGGCCGAGTATCGTTGAAAATCAGATCTGCTCAGTTCCGACCCAGCCTTGTTAGCCGCCAGAGGAGCAAATTCGGGGGCAGTCACGGCGGTAGACGACGACCACCACCCTCCCCAAGAGGCATCCGAGCTGTAAACGCCGGATTTACCGACATGAGGGTTGTTGAGGATTGAAGCTAAGCTTTGGCTACTGGCGTCGGAGATTGATTTGGACAAGGACGAACTGGTTCGGCCAAGGCCCTTCTGACTATTACTACTATTTCTATGGTCTACGAACCTTCCCGATTGGGAAGGCTGCGAATCCATTTTCACGATCTAGATATCATGAATTGCACCCAAGTGGTTGAACCCTGTAATCAGCGAAATGGGTATAATGATAAATCAGTGTAATGAGATAAATCAGTGTAATGAGAACTGGGATTCGTAGCAACAAGAGCAAGTGAGGTAGATCTACATCAGAAGAAGAGGAAGAAGAAGAACTGCCCTAGATAGAGCTGAGGAGGTTATACAGAACGACGTTTTCTAGCTCGGGTTCGCAATTCAGAGAGTTCGATACGTTTCCTTTTGTCTCTCTCTCTCTCTCGCCCAAAGTCCCTATCTCTCAGCCTGGTTCAGGGGAATTGATCGCTGAATACTTTTTGCTAATCGGGATCTGTAGAGAAAGGGGATAAAAACTGGACAGTGTTACGCTGAACCGGAATGGGCCGGCCGTGTCTGGTCGATGTGAATTGCAGTTTCATCCCTAAGCATGGTTTTATAAGTAGGCTAATGCTATCAGGTGCCTGCGGCACAAGTTAAAAGGTGTCGTTGGCAACTCTAGATGCAATAAATATATTTAAATTTATTAATTGTGTTTATAAATATTCATAAATTATTATTTTTTATCATCATTTTTTAAATTATATTTAAATTTATTAATTGTGTTTATGGGTACTTACAAATCATTATTAGTAAATGTTGAAATGAGTAGTAAAAAGTATAAATAAAGCATTTAAAGAACTCTTAACTGGTGCCCCAGGAACACCTGATAGCGGGACCGTTATAAGTAACTAAGACACCCAAGCAAATGCGATGCGTATGCAACTCGAATGAATTTAAAGTAAAATTTAGATACGTATTTTATTTTTCATATAATTTTACAAATTCAAAATTTTTTTTGTTAAAAGATGAATTGAAGGATACAAATTGCAATAAAAAACTAGACCTCTAGAAGGATAGAGGTTGTACAGTTGAACCGAGCACACAGTGGTGGTTTTTTTTTTTTTCCTTCGCTTGTTGTACAGTTGTAAGAATAGATGCTAGAGTGGTTTCAACCGGTGGTGGAATCGATGGTTTCTTTCTTTACTTGTTATACCATTGGCCAAATTGGCCAAATTGGTTTAAAGAAAATAAAATCAATTTCTTATGTGAACGTAGAAAAAAATAGAACTGTAAGAGAGAGAGATGAAAGTAGACCTGCACAAAAAGAAAGAAGAGAAAGGATGAGAGAGAGAGAGAGAGAGAGGAGAAGAAGAAAAGCATGAGATAAAATCACATTGATTTGTACATACATTTGCACAAATATGGAACTCAGCAGAAAAGTGTAGGAACTGTGCGTACTTTGTTTTTCCTGCTTAGTTTTAGGAACTGTTGTTTTTTAAAAAAGATATTAAACTTTTGAGTTTAAATAGAAGACAAGGAACAGTTACAAATAATGGACAGCTATTTTTGCGTAGTGAAAAAGTGGGATTGAATTGGGATGATTTTATAATTATATCCCGTGTGATTGAATTGGGATGATTTTATAATTATATCCCTTAAATTATTAGTGGAGTTGAGAGCTGAGTTGTGGATATACTTAGAAGTTTTTAAAAATTGTGATGAGGCTTTATCAATTTGGGAGTTGGTTTTATTAAGTAATATAGATTATTTGATAGTCTCATTACACTATAATAACTTGTGTGTAATTATAGCAGATAGTACATGGGCGTGTGTATTTAGAAATTTAAACAATTAAGAAAAGTGAAATAGTATAATTGTTCTATTTTAGTAGAATAATTTAATTTTTAAATTGTGAAATAATTTTTAAATTAAGTAATAGAGAAAAAGTTTAATGTGTATTTTGGACAAAACAAAAAAATTTCACAAATTTAAATTTGAAATAATACGAAGTAAGAGTATTTTTTATATTAAAAAATTGTGTAAATCACACTGTCACCTTTTGTATTATAACCTAATCACACTGTCACCTTCTTACTTTTTAAAATATCACTGCACTCTCCTGTCAAATTAGGATGTTTGTGGTAGTATTGATTGGCGATTATACGCCTACATATTTAAATCACCTTTTGAGTGGGAGCAATGAAGAAAAGTAAATGAAAAAAAAAAAAATCTTTACTGTTATTCCCACCCCTACTTCGTTTACATCGAAATACTTTGGTAGTCTTCTAAGGCTTGTAAAGCTTATCGCGAAGAACAAACGAATAGCACTTCTATTCTTCGCACGAGAAAGTTGAAATCCAAGAACACAAATAAAGGTAGGATCAAAGAACACACGAAGGTATGTGAAATTAGGATTTATTTGTTTGTGATGTCAAAAGAATTTTTTGTTTGAAAATTAGGATTTTGTTGTTTGATTTCTACCAAGGTATGTATAATTAGGTTTTTGTTGTTTGAATGTGAAAGGGTTTTTATGCGATAATAGTACATATTTTGATTGAATTTCTACAATGGGTTTATTGAGTTTATAATGCTGTGCTTGGTTACAAATACACATGGAAGCAAGATATGATCTATTGGTTCATTATGGTGGAATGGTGCTCAGACTAAGAAATATTGATCCTGATTACTATAGCCACATTGACTTATTGGGTGATGTGTCCGAATATGCATTGAATGATATCCCTTCCTCAATGGCACTTGCAATTAGGATATTTCATTATCCCCCAAGTTCAGGTCAGAAAGTTGAAATTGCTAGTGATGCAAATGTGTTATAAATGTCTACATATTATACCAGAAGTAGGACAAAGGTAGCATTATATGTGGAGGCTGAACAGAATCTTGCTTCACGCACTGGGGTACCACCAACTGTTAGTGATGATGCAGGGATTGGTGATAATGGAGAAAATGTTTATGATGTAGGATTTGGTGAGCAATCAGATGGTGCCAGAGGGGTATATAATCAATCTAATAGTGGAAAGGAGGTAGATGCAACATGGGAAGATATAACATTCTTAAGTGATGATGATTTGTTCGAGTCTATTGATGATGAAGAGTGGAATCATGATAGTAGTTACGGTTCTGATGTTAATGAGCAGAGTAATAGTGTTGAAATAAGTGATGAAGGTTGTGAAAGTGATAGTGGGCTCTCTGATGTTCCATCTAATAATATTGTTGGGTCTCAATCAACTGTTGAGGAGGATATGCATGTGAGAACCATTGACAGATTAATGAAGGAAAAATTATTTGAGCTTGATGATAACAAAATAAATCTTAAGGTTGGATTACTTTTTCCCAATATTAACATGTTCAGAGATGCCCTGAGGGATTATGTTATTGAAGACGGATTTCAACTTGTGAGAGACAAGAATGAAAGATCAATAATTACTGCTCACTGTGGTGGCCAAGGGTGTAAGGGGAGAATTCATGCCTCTCCACTACCAGATGGGGTTACTTATAAGATAAAAACATGTAAACCAGAGTATACCTGTTTGAAAGTTGGAAGAAACACTCAGGCTAATTCCACTTAGATTGCAAAAAAACTTGGGAAGAGATTGGGGGAGAATCCAAAAATTTCCTTTAGTGCCATGGGGGAAGCATTAAGCATTAAAAAAAAATATGGCATTAATGCTGGTAGGATGCAGCCGTATAGAACTAAGCAAAAAGCCCTTGAAGGGATTGAGGGAAGTTATGGATCTTCATATGTAAAATTGCCTTCTTACGCAGCAGAACTTAGGAGGAGAAACGCTGTTACATTTGTAAAGATTCAGCTTGACAGAGAGGCTCCTCAGCTGGCTCCTTCCTTCAACCCATGAAAATTGTATTTCTTAAGGATTGCAGGCCTTTTATTGGAGTCGATGGGTGCCATCTCAAAGGGCCATATGGTGGAGTCTTATTGTGTGCTATTGCTTTAGATGGAAATGATGCTTTCTTTCCAATTCGTTATTGCAATTGTAGAAAGTGAGACGAAAGAGATCTGGGCATTCTTCTTCAACTATTTAAATGACTGCATTGGTACTCTTTCAGATAGTAGGCCATGGACTTTCATGTTTGATGGTCTAAAGATATATTGTGTGTGATTTGTGTTATTTTTGTGCATTTTATATGTTGTTGATTTCCACCTCACTCATATTTTTGATTTTCTGTTTCTTGCTTTGTTAGGGTGTATTCCTCTGGCCATATGTGAGTTTTTTCCTGATTCTAATCATTGTCGTTGTTGTCGTTATCCGTACAATAACTTCAAAGTTGTGCATCCTGTAATCCAACTGAAAAATCTATTTTGAGGGGGTGTTAGAGCACCAAATGAAGATGCTTGTAACAAAGTAATGAATGAAATGAAGAGTGTTATTGAACTTGCCAACAAGTGGCATATAGACATGGCCCTTTACTTGGGCTAGGCACAAGTTTGACCATAGTGTTAACAATGGCCATGTGAATAACAATCTCATTAAGTCATTCAATAATTGGGTAAGTGATTTAAGGCACAAACCCATTCTGACATTGGTAAATTCTGTAAGGGGGAACTTAATGAAAAGGCTACAAAAGAAATATGAGCAAGGATGTACATGGTCCTCACTAGTGACAGAAAAGACTGAAGAAATTAGCTCGGTTGAAACAAGAAACAAGGTTTTTTGATATTTTATTTGCAGAGGGTGATGAGTTTGAGGTCAATGAGGGAATAACAAGTTATATAGTCCAGCTCGATAGGAAGATATGTTCTTGTGGTGTTTAGGAGATATGTGGCATTCCTTGCAAACATGTAACGGCTGCCATTGTTTATAAGAGATTGAATATTGAGAATTATTGTCATTTCTATTTTAGCAAACACATGTTTATACAAGCATATAATGGCATGATTCATCCATTGCTTGATGAGTCCATGTGGGTTCCAGCTGTGGGTGATCCTATAGGACTTCCACCACTACGTCATTTACCAGGTCGTCAAAGAAAAATAGAAGGAGAGAACCACGTGAAGGAGTAGCTGGAAGTAGTGCCTATAGAAAATTGCATACAATATCATGCTCTAATTATAAACTATTTGGCCACAACAAGAAAACTTGTCAAAGGGCTCCAGTTGCATCATCTGTTTCTGGAAGTTCTTCAAGAGGCAGGGGAGAGGAACTTCTATTATGGGAAGAGGACGAAATGTATTTCTTGTTGCTATTACTTACTGAAAGTTCTTCAAGCAACCCACTTTTTATTAATGTTCTTGACGGTATTTCTTCTTGTTATTACTTACTGTTTTCATTTTGTAAATTGGAACATAAGTTGCTGGGACGATTGCACCTACAAGAGCAAGTGCCAGGAGGACAACTCATGGGAAAGGCAACGTAACATCAACCAGTGCAACATCTAATGTTCTTCATGCTGATGTAGATACACCAATGGGCTCAAGTCAAGCTAGTGTTAGTAAGAGAGCTGATCAAAGAGGGGCTGGTAGTTTGAAGTGGGCTTCTCTTTAGCTGCAACTATGGTCCTTCAGAACTGTTATGGATAGTTTTCGTTGGTTTTTATGGGATTTTTCCAGCTACCAGTTTTTATGGTCTAGTTTTTGTCAAACACTTGTCAATTAACAGTTTTGTGGGTTTTGATGGCTACTTCATAACTGTTTGACCATACAAATAGCCTAACTTTGATGAAAGATGTACAAGGGTGGTTATGCCATTGTTAACATTAATGCATTACCTTTTATTTCTTATGATGAATAGACTTTTGATTAGTTATGGTATGAGATTGTTATGAATCATGATAAATTCAACTAAAACATGAGGCAATCATATTTTTTATTGATAAGCAACGCAGGAAGTCTAATGTTACAATAAGCAACAAATACATTGTTTAAGGAATAATAAACTACATGGTAATCACTTCAACATTAAAACAATAAACATCACAACCATGGTAAATCTAGTGAGCACCGTGGTTGCAATCAATAGCAATTTCAAAACTCGTTGGTCTGCCTCCATGTGCTACATTCTGCTCAATAGGTTACTACTTCTCTCCCATCCATGATTGTCTTCACTCTCATTTCTTCAGGGGGCACCCACCACCTGAAAAAACTGCATGCACTCTCGGCACACCAAAAGTAAAGTTTTCCTGGACTTTTCCCTGATTCAGATATTTCAATAGCTACTTTTTTGCCACACTTGCATCTTTTGTTTTGGAAAATACCCAAGTGATGGCTTCAAGTAGTATATGATGAGCCCATTGACATTGTTAACCCTACTGGAGAATTTTATCAAACACCTGTTAGGCATTAAACCAAACACTTGTAAACACTTGGTTGGGTAATTTGTCAAACACTTGTTATGCACATAACAATATCCCTATACTTTATTTCTGTGCCTGTTTTTATCAAAATCAGCATCTAACACACAGAAGGTCAAAGAATCAAATACCTGTTCTTCAAAACCAAGGTTTTCACCAATTAAAGGCTTCCACGAGAAAAGGTTGCGATGATGCTAAGGCATTTTACATGCCCATGGTTTTGTGGTGAGCCAATATCTCCAGCTTTATGGAACAAATTTTCCACTTTTCAAAAGGTTCTCTTGTATACGCTCAAACACAAATCTACGAAACAAAATCTAGGAATCCTTCAAGAACATTTAGATATATATATATCTTATAATACATCACTGTACTAACTAAAGGGTAAACTTGGTGTTCTGTACCTTTATTTTGCTAATGTTGTCATTTTCAGTTTGGCTAACTCATGTCAACCAACGACAGGACCATAATGTTACCGAAAATGATAAATTAAGAGAGCGCAGTGATATTTTTAGAGAGTGAGAGTAAAGGGATTACAATGTGATTAGGTTATAATACAAGTGGTGTTAGTGCAATTTATACTAAAAAATTCATACAGCTTCATTTTGAAAAGATATGCTCTCCTTTATATGTTAGTATAGATTGTCTACGTGATATTCTTGTTTAATTTATAGCAAAAAATATTTTTAGTAAAACAATGACGCTCCATATTTACTAGATAAGTAAAAGATAAAATATAATCCACCTAAGCACCACTTATTTTGATGTAAAGTATTTTATAATAAAAAAATTTTATCATGTAAAGCTATTTTGAAACAAATAATTTTTTATTTCTATTTTTGGTGTTTGGGTGATACTTGAAAAATATTTTTTGAATAAAATATAAATTCTTTTGATCAAAATATACTGCTAACACTGACGCCATCACCCCCACAACCATCGTTGTCACCACTATCGTTACTACAACTATCATCACTACCACCGCAGCCGTCACCACTACTTCTACCATCGCTGCCATTATCGCCATTACTATCACTATCACTACCACCACCTTGAAAACTGTTGTCATCTACACGACCATTGTAGCCATCACTACCACCCCTCTCACCACCACCACAACCACAACCACTGCCCTATCAACTACCACCACTCGTGTCATCCCCACTACTATCATCGAGTCGTATACTAAAAATCATATTTTTTATTGGTTTTAATATTTAATTTTATTCATTAATAACATTTTTTTTTATTTTTTGAGAATCTTAATAAGTAATATATGAGATTTTATTATTTATTTGATATTATGCCTGAGTGTCTTTTAATCTGTACAGTATTTAATCGGATGGGTAGAGTTCGATTTACACGCAGAAGACCAGATTATTGATTTTTACTGAATATAAGTTTAAGGTTCACAGCTTAAATGTAATTGAACACACCATCGGTACAGTTGTAGCACAGAATTTTTGTATACCTGTCTTGTTCACAAGAAACAGATAATAGCGTCGTCTATTATTTCGGCTTACTGCGCTAATACACTTCATGCATATTGAACAGGACCACGTTGGGGTAATTATTTTTATACTGATTATATAAATTCATTCACACTCCATGGTTGTTATGAGTGCTTGTGCTCTTAATCCTGAAAT
>JAULJZ010107255.1:0-11662 GCA_032270985.1 Heliamphora pulchella
ATTTTTTCTCTCTCTTTCTCTATTTTTTCAAAGGGTGGGCGGTAAATAATAATATAATAAGGACAAAAAAAGTTTAATATTAATATACTTTTGGAGATGAGATTTACCACTTTTACAGATATCAATACACTTTGTATAGATATTTATACATTATAAACTCATTAATCACCGCCCAATGAACTGTGGTTAGTATTTTTCGTTTTTAAATTGTATTTGAGAATAAAAATATACATTATTTAAAATTAGTTTCAACTGTGACAAAAACCGTTGAACAATGTTCTAAAAGTTTTTAAGTTTGTTAAAAAAAAATTTAAAACCTAATTTAACTGTGACAAAACCGTTAAATGATTTATTAAAAAATATATTTTTCTCTATCCACGGCTTTAAATTAAATTTAGCTGCTGTTGGTTTCAAATTAAATCAAGTCACTGCTAGCTTTCAATTAAATCAAGTCACTGTCGACTTTCAATAAAATTTAGCCACTGTTAGCTTCAAATTTAATAGTCAATGTCGGTTTCAAGTTTAATTCAACTGTTGTCGATTTTAAATTAAATTTAGTCGTTGTGGGCTTCAAATTAAATCTATCCGCTTTCAGCTTTAAATTTAATTAAACTGCTATCGGTTTCAAATTAAATCTAGTCGCTGTTAGTTTTAATTTTAAATTTAGATATAAATCTAGTCGCTATCGACTTCAAATTAAATTTAGCTGTTGTCGGCTTCAAAATAAATTTACCCGTTGTCGATTTTAAGTTTAATTAAGCTGATATCGGCTTCAGATTAAATCTAGCCGCTGTCGGCTTTAATTTTAAATTTAGCCGCTGTCGGCTTTAAATATAAATCTAACCACTGTCGGCTTCAAATTAAGTCTTGCTGCTGTCAACCTTAATATTAACCCCCTTTGGCTTAAATATAAATCTAGCTGTTGTCGGTTTCCAATTAAATCTAGCTACTGTCGGATTCAAATTAAATCTAACCGCTGTCGGTTTTAATTTTAAATTTTGTCACTGTCGGTTTTAAATATAAACCTAGTCGTTATCTGTTTCAAATTAAATCTACCTGCTGTTGGCCTTAAAATTAGCCCCCATTGGCTTAAATATAAATCCAGTCGTTGTTAGTTTCAAATTAAATTTAGTCGCTGTCGGCTTTAAGTTTAATTTAGCCGCTGTCGGTTTTCAAATTAAATCTAATCGTTGTCGATTTTAAATTAAAATTTTTCGCCATCTTGAAATTAAATATAGCCACTGTCAGTTTTAAATTTAATTTAGCTGTTGTTGGCTTTAAATTTAATTTAGTTACTATTGACTTTAAATCAAATAATCAGCTTTGTGTCAATTTAAATCGACCACATGCTGTTAAATTCATGGGAAAAAGCCTATGCCTAATTTGATAAGCCATAAATCCGGTGGACCTCAAAAAGTTTTTAAAAAAATGAAAATATTTAAATCAATTCATGACAAAAAGTCATTTCAAAGACAAAACTCATTTTTGTGGTCAAAATTAATCCTATAATTTTATGGATAAATTTTTAGTCATAATTTGAGAGAATCTCAAATTTTACTTAATTAAATTAATTAAAATAAAATATAAAGTAAAATAAAATACATAACTACATTTGACTTGATTTCGAGATAACCATGTCTGATTGGATACGTAAGTAACTCTCAAAGAAACAGTCACAATTTAAGTGAATCTCAAACTTTTACTTAATCAAATCAATTCAAATTAATGAATTACGTTTAACTTAATTTCAATATAGTTTCGTGGCCAATTGAATACGTAGGCAACTCTCAGGAGTACGGTCATAATCTATGTAAATATTAAATTTTCACTTAAATCAAAATAATTAAACTAAAATTCAAATTAAAATATTAAATTACATTTGACTTGATCCCAATGTGATCTCGTACCCAATTAGATACGTAGGTAACCCTTAAGGGTATCGTCACAATTCAAGTAAATTTTAAATTTTTACTTAAATCAAAATTCATAAAACTGAAATCAAAATAAAGTATTAAATTACATTTAACTTGATTCTAATATGATCTTATGCCCAATTGGATACATAGACAACCCTCAGGGTATAGTCACAATCCAAGTGAATCTTAAATTTTTGCTTAAATCAAAATTCATAAACTAAAATTCAAATCAAAATAAAATTTTGAATTACAGTTGATTGATTCCAATTCGGTTATGTGACTTATCTAGATACGTAGGCAACCCTTAATGGGTACGGTCAGAAAATTTGTGAATCCAAATATTTTTCCAAATTAAAATTTTAAATAAATTTTAAAGTATAAAATAATAGGGCATCTACCCATTATAAATAAAATAAAATAAAATTTTCAATTTAAATGAGTTTCATAAAAAATTAATAAATTAATTTTTTTCTTAAAAAACTACGACTAGCTTGATTTTAGTCTGGGCTTATGCTCGACATAGATTCGTAGGCAACCTATTTAAAAAAGTACAACAGTAATTATAAGTGAATCCGAATATTCACTTAAAATAAAAATAGTTGGAATCAAATGATTTTTCTTTTATACAAGAAATGCAATTAAAAGATATATTCTATTTTGAATGGGTCAAACCTACATAATAAAAGTTCATTTGAATGAGTGAAATTATGTTAAGTAATTTAAAATTAAATTTTTGCCTAACAGTTAGACTTTTTTCTGTATTTGGTACTAATTAAAATTATAAATTAAATATTTGAATGGTATTACCATAATAATTAAAGAATCAATAATTAATGTAACCAATGATTTGTTGACATATATAATTTTATATTTAATAAATTTAAAAATCTAAAAAAATTGTATTAAGAGTTTAAATTTAAAAAACTAACAAGCTATAATATATAGTATAAATATAGATAAATAACCCAGCTTTATCTTTTTTTATAGATATCAATCTACTTTTATAAAAGATTATTTGGTAAATATAAACATCTTTTGAAAAAACTCCTTATCAAAATAAAGACGACAAAATTAAAAAAGAAATAGGATAAGATTTTGCATGCTATTTCTTTTTTAAAAAATATAGGAGTTATATGAGTATATATCTTAATGTTTAAGAATAGAATTTGAAAAGATTATATTTTAAAGTTTATAAATACTTATATCAAAGTTTAATTTAGGATAAAAAAAATTTTATTAGGATACAATAATATGATTAATTTAAATTTGTACAAATGAATTTAAATTATTTATTTATTTATTTTTAAAAAATTTAATTAAAATATTAAAAACTTTGAATTCTTAAAATATATTTTAAAATTAAAAAAAAAAAGTTTGAAAGTATAATATTCTAAAGTTTAAAAATAGTTATATCAAGATATATAGCATATGTTGAAAAATAGTCACGGAAGTGGCAGCTGAGGAAGTGGGTAATTTTAAAAGTAATTGTGACGAGCTTCAAACCTCCTGCCTTCCATTTATATATATATAATAAGTATAGATGGGTCCGAAATAAGCTTAAAACAAATCAAATTGGACTAATACAATTCATTGCTGGACTTAAACAAGTTGAACTCAGAGTAAAACAGCAAATTATTAGTGTGATACCACATTTCATATCAATGTAAGATATAAAGTTATTCTAGTATATATAAAGAAATTTGAAGAATACTACTAATAACTTGACTTAAGCACTTTGAGTCGCGTTATTAGGTTCTTTATTTAAGTTATTGGGTAAGTAATCCACTTAATAGGGCTGTACAAAAAATCAAAAAATCAAAAAATTGATAATTCGGTCTGGTCCGTACGGTCCGGTTTGATTTTTATTTGTCACGGTTCGGTTCCAAATTAAATATTTTAAAATCTTTTCTGAATAGTCTAGTTCTCGATTCTAGATTAATCTCATGGCTCTGAACCAGACCGAACCGATTCTACTTAATATTTAAAAAATATAATATATATATAAAATAATTCCTAACCCTAGAATATTTAAAATATATATATATATATATTAATATTTAAAATAATTCCTAACCTTAGGTCCCTTTCACGTCTCCACTCTCTAAGCTCCCTCAGTCCCTTCCTCTCAGTTCACGCCGTTGGCCTCGTTGCCTCGCCGCTGCTGACCATGACTTTAGACCCTTCGCTTGTGACCACACCTCACTCAGTCAGACTCTCTCTCTCTCTCTCTCTGTTGGAAGATTCAAGAAATCCTAGAAATGGCGTCGTTCTTGCTCGAGCTTATAACGGTTTACTCTGTAATTTGGTCGACTTGCCACATATCAATTCCAGAGTTCGAAAGCACGGTTTCGATCCGGAGAAGAAATCCGTCACTCTCTCAACTACATGCGATTCAATTTAGATTTCTTGGATTACAGGTCTTCTTCTTTTCATCTTCTTGCATTTTATCATATTCTATTAAACCCCTCTCTCTCTTTCTCTCTTGCACACGATCTTTGATCGTGCGTTGTGAGTCTTATGCGGTCTATTTGTAGAATCAAATGTTCATTCTCGGATCACTAGAGCATCGATCGTGGTTGACGCAGTATGTAATGAAACATCCTAATCTCAGACAAATAAGATGTCACTCAGTTCAGAACAGTTAACCGAACCATAACCGATCCGTTTTCACATATCGATTTCAATTCGGTTCCATTACTTAAATGGTTCAAATACAGCTCTAAAAAATCTAGAACCATTGGTAGCAGTCCGATTCTTGATTTCTTAAAGAACCGGTCCAATTCGGACAATGTGCACCCCTACCACTTGGGCCATTACAAATGGTATCAGAGCCAACTTTAGTTTTCATGTAGGGCTCTGTGGTGGTATAGATAAATGAGTAAAAACTCCAGAGAGGAGTAGAACCCCGTTATTGTATACCTTATGCACGCTTATAGACTACTCTGTGTCTGCTAATGAGCTATTGTCTACATCCCAACCAGAAGAAGAAACTTGGGCCACGCAACGAGGACGTTGCGTCCTTGAGTGGAGATATTGTGATACCCTATTCCATATCAGTGAGAAATATAAAGTTAATCTGGTATATAAAAAAAATTTTGGGTTACAGTAATAACTTGACTTAAACATTTTAAGTCGCGTTGTTAAATTTTTTATTCAAGTTATTATGCCAAAAATCCTCTTGGGTTGTTACAATTAACTAACTTCGAGAGTACCATATATGTAGGTGATCTAACATGATGATTTGGGCTCCCTACTAAAAGCCAGTCATAGCAAGGTGAACTGTGAGTTCAAAATCATTTTCTTGAAATTTCAAAATTTAATTAAAATCGTTTATTATGTTAAACTCATAGAGTAGGTAATCTTTGTAAAAAAATTAGCTCAAACACCCCCAAAGGTATTTTAAATTAATTTTTTTTGTTTATTATCTTTTAACTTAAAGGTGGTGTTTGGTGTTACTGAAACTAGTAACTTATAAATTGTAACTTGTAGCCGAAATTCTGAGTGTTTGGTAAAAATTGTGACTTGTAGTAGAAATAGAAAAAAAAATATTTATAAGTCGTAGCAGAAGTTATGGGTATTTGAAAAAACTTATATCTTATAATTAAAACTAGGGTAAATTACAGTGACCTTCCCTTAAATTTAGTAAAATATCAACCACCACCCCTGTGGTTTCTTAAATGTCATTAACCTCCCATCTAATTTAAGTTTTGCATCAAATTAGTCCAATCATTAAATTTTCACTCAGCTGTGCCTTGTTTGGTGTGTTTTTTGAATAAATTTTCATAATCCAATCCGTTCATTATGTAGAACTCATCGAGTTTGTTGAAAATATATAATTCAAATTTATCTGATACCTGTAACTAAGTGATTGAGTAGGATTTGTTTAATAGTATTTTTTAAAATTATAATTTTTATTTATTTATTTATTAGGAGATCTTATTCAATCACTAAGTTAAAAATATCGGATGAATCTGAATTTTCACATGCTAAACAAACTCAACGAGTTCTACGTAATGAACGAATTTGATCATATATAATTCAGATTCATCTGATACCTGTAGCTAAGTGATTGAGTAGGATTTGTTTAACAATATTTTTTTAAATTATAATTTTTATTTATTTATTTATTAGGAGATCTTATTCAATCACTAAGTTAAAAATATCGGATGAATCTGAATTTTCACATGCTAAACAAACTCGACGACTTCTATGTAATGAACGAATTTGATCATAAAAATTTATTCAAAAAAATACGCCAAACAAGGCACAGCTGAGCGAAAATTTAATAGTTGGACTAATTTGATGCAAAACCTAAACCAGATGGGAGGTTAATGACATTTCAGAAACTATATGGGTGGTGGTTGATATTTTACTAAATCTCAGGGGAGGTCACTGTAATTTACCCTTAAAATTAATAGTAGAAAGTTAAAAATTATAAACAGTAGTTTTGCCAAATACCCCTAAAGTCACCTTTAAGATTCACCGAACAAACTTTTATATTTATTTTGCTTAAAATAATTTTAAGTAAAAAGTCTGACTTAGACCCCGATTGGCAAGTAGCTTAAAAGCTAGTTTTTTTATTGTATTTTTACGTTTTTAGTCAAAAATCTAAATTGGGTTCAAAGTGGGGTTGTTTGATAACTTAATTTTTAAGCTAGTTTTCTCAAGTTTGTTATTTGTATAAAAAGCTAATTATTTACTTTTTGTTCAAAATAAATAATTTTACCATTTTTTTATATTTGATATTAACAATTATATATAATTATTAGGGGTAGTAAATATGTTTTGAATAGGGAGTATTATTGTATTTTAAATATGGTAGGAATTTGAATAAAATATTTTAAAAATTTGTATTTTAATTTATTTATTTTTGATTTTTTAACTTTCTTTATCAAATAAATAATCTTGATTTTTATGCATTTTTAACCAAAAAAATAAAAAATAAAAAGCCAAATTTGACGATTAGTACCTTAAGGCCCTGATTGGCAACTTTGGCTTTTTAGCTAAAAATACCAAAAAGTCAAAGTTGCCCGTTTGAAAAAAAAAGTCAAAAAATCAAATCAAAACATAAACTCTTAGAATATTGCATTCAAACTTTCACTACTTTTTAAGTACAATAATATCCATTATTCATAACTTATTTACTACCAATAACAATTATATATAGGCTTTATTGGCAACTTAACTTTTTTAGTTTTTTGGCTAAAAAGCTAAGTGTAACACTCCGACTTTTTACATGACAAGAATATTATTCGCTTTTGGTAAAATCCTCACGGTTTTGTTATTCTCAAGAGATTATCCATCCTTGTATTATTGCAGCATAAGCACGCTTAACTGAATTTTGCTAAGGTCTCTACCACATAGAAAAATAACTCGTTTCTATGTAAGGGTTCAATATTTTTCTTTTATAACTCAGGAACTTCTTCTCCATTTCCAATGTGGGATACTAGAATATTACAATCCACTCCCATTAGGGCTCCACGTCCCCGTGTAGTAGCCTGTCAGCTCTGGTAGCCTGCCAATTCTTATCGACCCGTCCACTCAGTAGCTCGCTCAAATGACACACGAAACGACAGAAACCCACACTCAGAGGTGAAGAGAGTCGGCTCTGATACCATTTGTAACACCCCGTCCTCACGATTTTGTTCTTCATAAGAGATCACCCATCCTTACATTACTCTTGCGTGAGCACGCTTAACTGAATTCTGTTAAGATTTTTACCACCTGAGAAAAAGTCTCGTCTTTATGTAGGGGTTTAAGATTTTTTCTTTATAGTTTAGAAATTCTATTTCCCTTTCCGATGTGGGATACCGGGATATCACACTAAGATTACTCATTTGGTAAAAAAAATAAAAAGTTAAAAAGCTAAAATATCAAATCAAAACACAAATTTTTAGAATATTTTATTCAAACTCCTATAATTTTTAAAATACAATAATACTCTCTTATTAATAACGTATTTACTACCACTACCAATTACATATAATTGTTAATATTAAATACGTAGAAGGATAAATTTGTTTACTTTGAACAAAAAAATAAAAAAATTAATTTTTTACTCAAATAATCAACTTTGAAAAAATTAGTTTAAAACTAAGTTACCAAATAACCTACTTTGATCCTAATTTAGTTTTTTAGATAAAAACTCAAAAAAATAAAAAAGTTAGCTTTAAGTTAGTTGTCAATCAGACCCATAATTGTTAATATCGAATATATAAAAAAATAAAATTATCTGTTTTGAACAAAAAGTAAAAAAAATTAACTTTTAATCCAAGCAATCAATTTAAAAAAAATTAACTTAAAAGTTGAATTACTAAGGGCCGTTTGGAAACGTTTACAGATTTCTATTTTTTGTTTACGAAAAACAAAAATATGTTTTTGTTTATATTTATAAAAAAGTAAAAACAAAAACATGTTTGGTAATATAAATGTTTGAAAAGTGGTAGTTGAAGATTATGAATTAATCCAATCAAAATTTTTTTACAAAATAAGTGAAAACATATTTTTTTTGTAAATTTTGTAAATTTTAAAAACTGTTTACAGTTTTTAAAACAAAAATAATTACCAAACATGTTTTCGTTTACAGTTTACGAAAAATTTTTAAAATAAACAAAAAATAAAAAATAGAAAACAGAAAACATAAATATTACCAAACAGCACCTAAATAACATATTTTAGATTAAATTTATTTTTCTAACTAAAAATATAAAAAAAGAATCTAAAATAAATGGCTTTTAAACTAATTGCCAAATTAAGCCTTACTGGAGTAAACCCCTCCCCAAGGCCTATGTTTGCCCAGCTTTTTGTAAAAAAAAAATTTGCTTAAAAATATTTAAAAGAATTCACTTGTTGGACCTGAATGGACTTTTTTTTTTTATATCTTTTATGTTTATTTTTTATAGAAAAATTAGAAGCCAAAAAACTTAGGGTCTGTTTGGGCTAGCTTTTAAGCTTAATTTTTTTTTGTAAAAAAGCCAACTTTGAAGCTGTATTGTTTGATTTTTCAAAAAAACTGATTAACTTTCTTTTTTATCTTTTAATCTATTAAAAAAGCCAATATATATCCCACACACTTTAAATTATTTTTAAACAAAATTATTATAATATATTGTTGGGAGAAAAATAATACTACAAAATACATGCTCGGTGATTCAGAAAATACATTTTTATTAACTTTTAAATATTACAATAAATAGATTTACAAATACAAAATTACAAAAAATAATATAAACAGAATATGCAAACCGAATCCTGCAAACGCAGTTTGCTTAAGAATGATTCACCGCCTATCGAGAGTGTTGTAGGTTTTCTACCAGCGTCACTCTCCCAGGATAAAACAGTTGACCCGAACGTTGGAACACCGCCAAAGATCGGCTACGAAACGTATCTCGTCTGTCTTTCTCTCTCTCTCACAACTTGCTGTTGTAATTTGGTCTTTCTCTCTCTCTCTCCTCTTGTATTCTGTATCTTCACACACTAACCTTCTTTTTTGCAGAATATGTCTCTCTTTGTGTGCAAAATACTAGAGAGCAGGAAGAATTCTTATATAGAATTTTCTCATGTAGGGTTACAACATATAAATCAATTGCCAATGAATACCAATGAATTCTAAAATTCAATTGCCAATTGAATGGCCAATTCAATTATCAATTAAATTCATAATTCAATTCTAGAATAATGGCCAATAATTCTAACATAATGGTCAATTGAATTCACTATTGTTTAATATATACTTACATAAAAAGTCAATTTTACTCACAAAAATAAAATAAAAAACGTGTCAATATCCCAAATATTATAATTTAAAAACTAAAAATAAAGATATTTCAAAAATTTTAATAAAAAACAATAAAATTAAAAAGTTATTAAAAAAATTATTCCAAATACTCTTATCTTTTTTTAAAAAAATTAAATTTTATTAAAAATTAAAATTAAAAACTATTCCAAACAGAAATTTAGGAAAAAGCTACTCTAAACACAAGCGTAATCCCCACCCAGTGTGCCTGCAAAAGTGCAGTTATCAAAAGCTTTTGATTCCTGCAAATGGCGAATCTTTACAGCCTTGCGATTGATTGACGTCTAGCTTTCATTCCCCGTAAAACCACTACACCACCGACCCGAGCTGGGAGCGTGCTGTGCCCTCTTGAGGCACGTTTTTTGAGTATAATTTCAAAATTCAATTCGTTTTATTATATAAAATACGGTAAGTTTGTTTAATATATAAAAATTTAAATTTATCGAATATTTGTAACTAAGTAATTAAATACGATCTTATAATGTTATTTTATAAATAAATAAATAAAAATAATAATTTTAAAAAAATTATTATTAAATAAATATTAATCAATTACTTAGTTACGAATATTCAATAAATTTAAAATTTTACATACTAATATTTAGCGTTTTATATAATAAATAAATTAAATTATAAAAATATATTCTAAAAACATGCCTGAAGGGCGCAGCACGAGCGTGCAGCCTAAGGGGCGCAGCACGCTCCCAGGTCCGCACCACCGTGAATGTGAATATGATTCCCTCCAAGTACTACCACCATGAATGTGAATATGATTCCCTCCAAGTACTAGAATGACTAGACCATCGCCACGTTTCAGCTCCTGTTTGGCTTACATTTTTTTTTTCAAAGTTTTTTTAAATTTTTAATTTTTTATAAAAAAATAAATATAAAAAGAAAGTAAAAAAAACTAATTAATTTACAACTTAAAGCCAATCAAGTGAGTTTTTCTAAGAGCTTTTTAAGGAAAAAGCTTTAAAAATAATAATTAATACAAACAGAAGCTCATTCAAGTGGTGATTTAGATATGTTTGTGTTTGGTTTAGTTTTTTTTTTTTAATTTTTTAATTTTTTAACTTTTTTATGAAAAATAAATATAAAAAAATGTAAGAAAATGCCAAATTAGTAGATTTTTTAAAAGTTTTTAAACAAAAAACTTCAAAAAACAATTAGGCCAAACAAAGGCTAAGTCCCTTATTGGCAACTTGGCTTTTTCGACTTTTTTGATTAAAAACGTAAAAAAAAATTAATTTTACCGGTTTGGCAAAAAAGTAAAAAAAATTAAAAAATCAAATCAAAACACAAACTCCTAGAATATTCAAATTAAATTTTCACCACTTTTAAAATATAATAATACTCCTCATTCATAACTTATTTACTACTAGTACCACCTATATATAATTATTAATATCAAATATATGAAAGGGTAAAATCGTCAACTTTGGATAAAAAAAAATTTACTTTTTACCCAAACAGCTAACTTCAAAAAAGCTAGCTTAAAAGTTAAGTTACCAAATAACATACTTTGAATTCAATTTAACTTTTTAATTAAAAATTCAAAGAAAAAAAAAACTAACTTTTAAACTAGTTACCAATCGGAGCCTAAGGTTCTGATTGGCAACTTTGATTTTTTGGTTAAAAATGTTAAAAAGTTAAAATTATCCGTTTGGCAAAAAAATTAAAAAATTAAAAAATTAAAAAATTAAATCAAAATACAAACTGCTCAAATATTCTATTCAAACTCTCATCACTTTTAAAATACAATAACATTGTTTATTCATAATTTATTTACTACCACTATCAACTACATATAATTATTAATAGGGATAATTACACTTACCACCCCTGATATTTAAGCTTATTACAGAGATCTCTCTTGTGGTCTCTGAAATTACACTAACCTCCCATGAGATTTAATTTTAACATCAATTACACCCCAACTGTTAAAATTTTC
>JAULJZ010107266.1:0-11662 GCA_032270985.1 Heliamphora pulchella
CTAAGGTGTCAACTTTGATTGTTCAAAATGTGTTAACACTTTCATTTTGAAAATATAAAATATTATCCATTTAAAACTATTTATTCTTAAAAAATGAATTATGAAAATTTTCAAAATCAAATTAAAAAACCCTTGGGCTAACACCGACAATATTTCATTTTTTTCGGGCTTGGATATCGTGCCACTAATCAAGGTACCCATACAACTGGAAGCAATTTTCACGTGTGTGCTTCGTATTGGCATAATGAGAGAACTTGTGACCATCAGATGAGGTCCGGGCCTTGGTGGATGATTTCCTAGTATGCTGAGAAGCCGATCTAGACGATCCAAGCTTGAGGCCTTTCAATGCAAGCACCGGCCTTGGAGGTGGTTCGTGGTCACCTGCTTTCATCACCACCTGGAGAAGGGCCTCCCTGCGGATATAGGTATACGCTTGCTCCACGGTGAGAAACGGGTGCATCTATAACACGTCGCTGCGAATATTGTCCAACTTGTTGTCAAGACCATCAAAGAATACATAAACCCGATCTTTTTGGAGGAGATCATTATAGCGTTGAATATCGACAGAGCACTCCATCGGATTGGGACGCCGAAAATCAATCTCACGTCAGAGGTCTTGCAAGTCGGTGTAGTATTTTTCCAAGGTGCCACCTGCTTGGCGGAGACGAGAGACGCTGCGCTGGAGATCATAAACTTGAGAGGTATCGCCACCATCAAAATAGGTGGTAGCTACAGAATCCCAAACCAGTTTGGCCATGGGAAATCGAATGAAATTGCCAATTAACGCCGGATCCATGGAGTTAATCAGCCAACCTTTGACAATGGCGTTGTCAGTGCGCCATTTGCGGAAGGACGGGTCAGTCAGAGATGGTGGAGGTAACTTGCCATTAATGTAGCCCAACTTGTATTTGCCAGAGATGTACATCTCGACAACTTGAGACCAAAAAGCATAGTTGGAACCATCCAACTTGATACCAATCGGGACAGCAGCAGGTTCAGGAAGCACGGTTGGAGCCTCAGCTTTGGATAGAGCTTCGGCCACCTTAGTGGTAAATAATTTCGAGAGGAGCATATTAGGGTTGGTGGGAGAATCACCGAACTTCGTCGAGGTTTCGGTGTCTCTCGTATGAGAAGATAGCGGGCAAAAGAAGGCTATGAGCTAGGGATCGACGTGAACCAAGAGCCAGGTATCATGTGGCTTTGATACCATGTCAATTTTCTATCTTTGTATTTCTTTTTCTTATATCACTTTAAAATGTAAAATTTTAAATTTTTTACATTTGACACAAAAAAACAGCTTTTAAAGCTTGCCTAAATCGCATAACAATATTATTAATATTGAGGCGTACATTGGAGTTTCATAAATTTTCCTTAGCTAGATAAATGTGCCTGATTAGAAATTGTTCCTAGCAAATCTAACAAAGTCCTAATAAACTTAATTTTGTCACTAAATCATGAATAATCTTTTCACATCGCGAAGCAAATCAAATTCATAAACAAGATGCCCAAATAATGGTAGCTGGCCTCATTTGCATATCAAACTTGCTTAATTAACATTTGTTAAAATTTTTAATGAACATGATTTGACTACAAAAATAATCTCATTTGTAGATTGTAGACTCAATTTTAATGTGATGTGGACCACATCCAAAATGAATCTGGTCCAAATATTTTGTTTTCAATGTATTATTTTTACACCCCTTTTTGTGTGCAAAGCAATATTCTTATGTATATACAATGGGTAGCGATTAAAGAGTTGACGCGTGCCCTAAGTTTTTCACACATTTAATATTGGTGATTAATTAGTGCATGTAGAGGGGAAATCATATGTGCTGACATAAGTTGGATGTGGTTCTATCAAAAAAAAAAAACGATGCTTAAAGAGATAAGAAATCACGTTTAGAAACTACACATTTTTATTTCATATTTTAAAGAGAGAAAAAGAGGCTTTTTAAAAAAAAATATTTTTACGTCTAAAAATTAGGTGAATGAATTAGCTAATTATATCTTAAGTAAGGAAGTTTGGTTCATAATTTTGGAGGGAGAATAAGGGAATCTCGTAAATCAAGGGTTGTGTGCTAACTAATAGATTTTTTTGAAATGTTTACAAATTTTAAAATTAATGAGTTAAATGAATCGCCAATCAAATATTTTGTAAAAAGAAATTCAATCATATGGCTGGCATTGGAAAGAAATAGAGTGACAAAATGATATATTGATATAAGAAAAGACATGTATAATGGAGCTGCCACAATAATTAGATCACCTGTACAAAAAACAAGTGAATTTTTTATTATAGTAGGGTGAGATATCTAGTGTATGATATTCGTACAGCAGTATCCACAACCCCTGTAAGGACCCGATTTCTTTCTATTTTTAATAATTAATTAAAAACTTATTATGGGACTTTTGGTAAAAAGTGAAAAAGTGTTTGATTCTATAAAAGAATTGAGATTTGATCGTGACAATGATTGATGATAATAATTGTATATTTGCTAATGCATAAGAACAATTATTGTGATTTGTTTGAATGAGTTTTGACGCATTTGGATTAAAACTTGAACTTTATATATACTTTTTTCTTCGGGCTGGCTTCAGCAAGGACCGGTCGAGCAGTCAGGGGTCCACTCGAGCGTTGTGCTGACAAAGACATATTAAAGTCGCGGGTGAGACTTATTCTCTACATTTCCTTCTTCCCTATCTCTCTAAACTCGAACCCTAGCCTTAGAAACTTCATTGGAGCACCCTTGAGCTCCTCTCACCTTCCATAGGAGACCGTCTCTTGCTCTCCTCTTGATTGTATGCCTTTGGGATGTTGATTTAAACGTGGGAAGCTCCATTATCATAGAACGGTTGGTAGTTTTCAACATTGGAGCTTGCTTGAGCTTTGTTCTTGTTGTTTGGTCATCCAAGAGGTAGGATCTAAGACTATTATTGATTGTTGTATGCATATGGGTTGTATATTTGTTGAATTTACATAAAAGCATGAAAAAATTATGTTTTTGAAACCCTAGGTTGGGTTTGATGTTGAACCATGATTAATCTCAAGTTTATGGATGATTTATGATAAATCTATCATGTTATTATTGTTGGATGAATATTAATTGTGGATTGAGAAGTTAGGGATTAGATTGAGTTAAATCGTGAACAAAATTTGGGTCTTTTGGATTGATGAACTCAAATGATGAAATTAAAGTGATTTTTGGTAAATTGGAAGTTAATGTAAACTATTCATATGTAAATTATATGAGTTTTTTTTTATGAAATATAAAAATCATAAGATGTTTGGCTGGGGGTTTATGGATTAATTAAACCTAAATGTAAACGTACGAGAAACAAAGTGTATGTTTAATGTCTTAACCCTAAGTGTGTTGGGTGTTAATGAGAGGAACCATGTTTGGGTTGAACTCGTGTTTGGAATTTTGGGAATTATGAAATAAATGAACCGATTTAGATCTATAGATCATGAAGATTGAGTTCGAGTAGTTTCTCGGTGAAAGATCAAAAAACTACGCAAATTGAGAAACCTACCCATCAACTAATAACCGAGAATAAGTGTTAGTCGTGGTGGGTAATAAAATGCATCACTAATTAGCGGGCCTCGCATGATCCGGTTGGTTGTAGCCATGCATGGGTTTATAAGCTCGTTTGGTATCAGTTCTTATAACTTAAATCATAATTGGATTTGGTACTTGTCCTGCGGTGAAAAATCGTAAAAGAGTACATGAATTGATTTCTAAAACCTTGGTTAACGGATCGGGGTAATTGAATGTATGAAAATTGTTGAACTTGTGGTAAATGTGGAATGAAATTGAAGATGTGAAAACCTTGAAATTGGTTGGAAAATGATAAGAAAAAAGGAAGGCTAAAACTATAGTTTTGTATATGAAAACTCGGTTATGTGAATGAAATTTTTTTGGAAATGAAGTTAGTTTTTGTATAAAACATTGTCGTGCATTTCACATAAACATCCTTGTATGTCATACATTTGTTCATCTTTAATATATTTCATACGAGTCTCGGCTCATTAGGTATAAACAATTTCAAGTGACAACTGACATAAAGTGATCAAATGAGAAGAACGGTCGTGGCAACATTTTTGAGTTGTTTTATTTTGGATTACCTATAGTCATGGAAAGATATTTAAGAATTGTATATTAGAAATGTAATTCTTATTACTACATTTGAAGGATGTATTTTGAATTGGTGGAAAACTTGTTTTGTAATGCCCTAAAGCCATGCACTCATGATTTGTATGCATGTGAGGGCATTGGGTTGTCGAATTTCAAGTTTTTGAGGAGATTGGGGCTATTTTAATGTTAAATGAATGTTTTAACTTCAGGTTTTTGCCTATTAAAAACTATGTTTAAAGTATGAGAAAACTTGGTGATTTTCCAACACTTAAATTTTTTTTCAGCATTTTGCCTTAGTTGCTCTTGGATAGTCCACCGCTCGAGTGGTGTTAGGTCCACTCGAGCAGTCTTCACTGGGTTAGATACTTTGAAAAACTTGTTTATATGAGGGCTTTGTTTAGTTTCTTTGGGGAATCCTTGTAAGCATAAATTGATTTATTTGGAGGATTGTTTTTCAAGCAAAACACTCTCTTTTACTTCTATTTTTTACAAGGAAATGGAACGTTTTGGTTTTAGTCTAAATAAAGTTTGATTTCCTCTAATTAACTTTGACGCGGTTTTGTTTTAAATTCTCAAATTTGGGTTTCTTTCCTACCTATCTTGTGGGTTTTATTATACATTTTCGGAGCGTGACAATTGGTATCAGAACTCTAGGTTCAAATACTTAGGAGCCACGGGAATGATTGATCCAATACGTGAGAGTTACATTGATGTGTGGCATTCATGTATTGGTGTGTTTGCATGATACATTTGTGATCTAACTTGATGTTCGCATGCTATGCGGTATTTGGGTATGAAAGTTGAATCTTTAGGATGATGTGTCTTGCCATTCGACGCCCGATTAACTAGTTCAGGGTTCGAATTAGAAAAGCGTTTGACCGACGTCCATTCTAACGAGAAATTCAAAAGAGTTACCCTGATTGGTGTGTCATTCCTGAGGGATCTCCTCAGTATATGAATATGTGTTGATGTGATATTGTCTGACAATGACTCATGTATTTACGTGGTTTCAGAATCATAAGTGTTAAAAGAAAGAACGTGAACATTCTTTGGGAAGAAAATGTAAAGTTAAATTTTGTATTGATGAGTTGTATAATGTCTTTTATATATAAGTTATGCCTCCAAGGCTTGAGTGGGGTTGTGATGTAGGCCATGGGAAGGTGACCCGATGTTTGTTGACTGCTATAGATTTAAACTTATGTTTTGTGTGTTGATCGCTCTTGTGCGTGGTAGAACTTGCTTGCATGCTATGATAACCGCATGAGTTAGTGTTGGCATTAGTTAGTTGCCTGTTAAATTCTCGTATTATCAGGGTGTTGTCCCGGTGCTATTGAGACATGGATAATTGTTTGATCATTTGTTGAGAATGTATCGTATGGTATAATACCACCTGGAGGTGAGTTATATCACTAGTAATCTTATGGATAGGTGTGGTAGGGTGTTTGAAACCCCTCAGAGATCTACTGGTATGGTTAGGTTATGTGATAGTGGTAATTTCCATCTATTAAGATTCTTGTGTAATGTGATCATGGTCATGTTAAGGATTATGTATGAGTCATGCTATGTCTTGAGTCGTGTACTCGAGAATAGAGTATGGATGGGAACGTAGTGGATGGAAGCATAATAATCGTTGGCCTAAAATATTTGAAATATTTAAACGTAAACGATTTTGGGGCTATCCCTTGTCTATTGGGATGTTATTGGTAGACATAATGGTACCTTAATGATTTCGAGAGCTTGTACTATGATTTACGTAAGCAGTTCTGGTGCAAGGGTATGAAGAAGGATATTGTGCTTTTTATTTCATGTTGCCTTACTTGCTAGCAAGTGAAGGCCGAGCATCAGAGATAATGGTACCTTGGGGGTATCCCTTGCCTTACTTGGGGGTATCCCTTGCCTGGTGGGGTGTTATTGGTAGACATAATGGTACCTTAATGATTTCAAGAGCTTGCGCTATGATTTACGTAAGCAATTTTGGTGAAAGGGTATGAAGAAGGATATTGTGCTTTTAATTTCACGTTGCCTTACTTGCTATCAAGTGAAGGCCGAGCATCAGAGACCAGTAGGGTTATTACAGCCGTTGCTAGTGTCAGGGTGGAAGTGGGAAAATATCACTATGGATTTTTTTTCGGGACTTTTGAGGTCGTCAAGGGGGCATGATACCATGTGGGTTGTGGTTGATAGATTGACTAAGTTTGCACACTTTGTTCCTATTCGCATGACGAATTCGGTTGATAAGTTTAGCAGGTTGTATGTGAGCGAGATAGTGAGACTCCATGGAGTGCCAGTTTCCATTGTCTCACACTAAGACCCCCATTTTATCTCACGCTTTTGGCAAAGTTTGTAGCCAGCCATGTGGACGAGCATACTTCTCAGTACTGCTTTTCACCCCTAGACAAATGGCCAATAGGAGCGCACTATTTAGATACTTGAGGACATGCGTTCTAGACTTTCATGGATAATGGGAGGATCATTTTCCCTTGGTGGAATTTGCTTACAATAACAATTATAAGTCGAGCATAAAGATGGCACCTTATGAGGAGTTGTATGGTAGAACTTGTAGATTACCGATTTGTTGGGTTGATGTTGGGGAGACGGCCATGTTGAGGCCTGAGCTTGTGCATGAGGCCACGAAGAAGATCGTTGTAATTCATAAGCGTTTGGTGACCACCCAAAACCATTAGAAGAGTTATGTAGCTAGGAGCAGGAGACCCTTAGCAATTGAAGTGGGAGACCCTGTGTTCTTGAAGGTCTCACCATGGATGGGGTTGATGAGGTTCAGGAAGAGTGGGAAGTTGTCACCACATTTTATCGGACCGTTTTAGATCCTTGAGAGGATCAGAGAGGTGGCCTATCGCCTTTCCTTGCCACCGCAGTTAACAATCGTGCATAATGCATTCCATGTATCCATGTTGTGTAAATACGAACCGGACCCTTCACATATTTTGGATTGGACCGAGTTGAGGGTTGAGGACGACATCACCTATGAAGAGAGACTAGTGAGAATCCTAGATACCAAAGAGCAAGTCCTACGAGGGTGAACCATCGCCTATGTAATGGTTTTGTGGCATCATCACTGTGTTGAAGAAGCTACATGGGAACGGGAGTTCGAAATTCGTTTGAAGTTCCCCAAGTTGTTTAATTCTTGTTATATGTTAAATTTTGGGGACGAAATTTCCTAAAGGGAAAAAGTTGTAGGAATCTGGTCCCTTCTTATTTTGTAATGATAAATTAAACCTTGTTGTGATATTCTCGGTGGATAATGATTAAGTGTTTAATTTTGTGAAAGAATTAAAATTTAATCATGATAACGATTGATGATGATAATTGTATACTTGGTATTGCATGAGAACAATTATTGCGAGTTGTTTGGATGAGTTTTTGGGTATTTGATTTAAAATTCGAACCTTATATATATATATATATATATATATATATATATATATATATATACACACACACAAATATATAATTTTTATTAAAAATATAAATAAGTACATTAAAGAAATAAAAAAAGGAATTATTATGTGAAACTAGGTCTTAATAGATAAGCAATGATAAGATTATTGTCACCGTTAGGCTGAAAACGAAATCAAGAACAATTTTATAAAAAAAATAAATGCCAAATTATTTATATGGATATTTTTGTCATCAAATTATTTATCTTATTTAATCCTTACAAAAATAAACAAATGATTAGATTAAATTGTATATGATAAATAATTATTCCATGGAGTAAACAAAGAAATAACTAGATTGAAGTTAAAACATTTAAACCAACGAATTTAATATCCTAAAGCTCCTAATTTGGGAACATCTAATTCATGCTAATTCTGTTCAATACTCTAAACATGGCCTCTAAGTACATGGTGGGACTCAAATTTCCGTTTTCATCACCTTGTAAAACAATCCGGTATTTGACTTATTCTCACTTTTTAAAAAAACTTATTAGTTTTTAAAATTTTTATTTAAAATTTTTTTTAATCGAGCTAATCTGGAAAAGAAATATTAATCAAAAAGTTTAAAAAGACCATTAAAGATGAAAATGAAATTTTAAAATCTATCCTATTAATCTGACTTATTTTTATTTTTGGATCAATTTTTTTTAAATTTTTTGATTTTTCTTATTGAGATGAAAAAAATTTAAAAAAAAAACAAAAAAACTATTAATAAAATTAAATAAAATCAAATTTTCCGAGCTTGAATCAAGAAATGTATATCTTTGCACATCAGAAAACGAAAAAGTATCATTTATTTTGTTTACGTTTCATATATTTAAAAAAAGAAAAAAGAAAAAATATTCTAGGATGTCTAAATTAGTATCATTTCCACCTATCTTTTATCTTTTATGAGCGAGAGTGCATTCACATATATACGAATTATGTAGTTTAGTTTTAGAAAATATTTTTATAATTAAATTTATTTATTATGTAAAATTCACTAAATAAATTATTTATATAAAAAAAATTAAATTAATTAATCGATATCACTAGCACTGTAATTAAATCACGGTCGTCTAAAAATAAATAACTAGTACTTATATTTTTTTTAAAAACATAATCAAACAAATATTATAGAATTATATAATTACACACATCGAATCAACATTATTTTTAAAAATAATAATATAAAAATAATGCATGTTTCATTACGTATATATATGTCATCATAAAAATTATTGTAATGTGGATCTCACATATTTTAAACATTGTTGCTTACTCATGCATTATTTTATACACTATATATATACTTATTATTTTAGAAATGATAAGAAAATTTAGAAAACTCTACATAAAGAGTCTATTTGAGTTGGTTTATTTTATACACTATATATAATTATTTATTTGTTTATTTTATTTGGTTTATTTTTATTTTTAATAAATTTTTATTATTATTTAGTTAAATTATTATACTTTTTGATTCCTCTCGTTAAGAGGAGTCAGAAAAGTAAAAATTTTTATCAAAATATAAAAATAAGTTAAAATAAGTTAATAAGCCAAATTTTATATTACTTATTTTTATTTTATGTGAATTTTTTTAAATTTTTTTGGTTCATTTTATTTGGACTGTTTGAAAAAATAAAATATTTTAATCAAAAATTTTAAAAAGTTTTTAAAAGAAAACAAAAATAAGCAACTTTACAAAATTTGGCCCAAAGAGAGCCCGGATTGTGGTAACCAACATGTCAATGCGGGTTGGCGTTGGAGGTGAAAACCAAATTAAACAATTTAAATCTCTCAATTTGGTTTTAAGTTGATATTTTAGTTTAAAGTAATTTTAAGTTAAAAAATTAAAAATTTAATTTGATTAAAAAAATAATAACTTTTAAGCAATCAAAATAACCAAGTAATCTAAATGTGAAATTTTATAGTTGCTCTTCAACCTAAATGAGCTGAGCTATAATTGTTTAGTTAAAATTTGTGTAATTTCATATGTAAAAATTAAAAACTTAATAATCATTATTAAAAAAAGTCAAAAATTCTAAAAACAAAATAGACTAAAAGGTAGAAGTTAACAAATTAGATTTTTTTAACTTTTTAAACTTTAAATTAAAAACTAAAAAATTAATTTTAAGCCCACTTGAAGCGGTAACCAAACAAAGGTTAAGAATCGCCATGGGTGACCGTGTAGGTCTAACGTGTACATCATTAATGGTCACTTATCTGTCGGCCAAAACCAATTTTACTTCTTGTTTGGGATAATTAATTATTTTTTTTAATTTTATTTTGTGTATTATTATTTTTGGGGAATTTTTTTATTATTTGATTAAATCATTATATTTTTTGAATCTTAAAGCAAGCCAAAAAATAATAAATTTTGATTAAAATATAAAAAAATTCAAATACAATAAAAATAAGTTAGAATAAACTAAAACCTAATTTTATGTTGTATATTATCGAAACCAGTTTCTTTCCAGCGAAATAACGGTCATATTTTATTTTGATCAAAATATTAAAAACATTTCAGATAAAATAGAAATAAGTCAAAATAAGCTAAAACCAAATTTTATCATTTTTTTTTTTATTTTTGAGTTATTTTTTTTATTAATCTCATCCAGACAATTAAAAAATTAAAAAATAGTCAAAAAACGAAAAAAAAAATAAAAATAAACAAAAATAAGAAAGAGAAATTCAAAATTTTGCCCAAATGGCCTTTATTTAAATATTCGGTTTAAATAATTATTGCGGGGTAATAGAGCTACACTCGTACACTAGTGAGAGATAATGATTCTCTTCATTACATTCATAAAATAAAAATCTTCATTACAACAAAATTACGTCATTTAATAGTGTAAAGTTTTTAATTTTAACGAAGATTTGTTAACATAAGATGACGTAATTTTATTAATTGAAAATTTTACAACACATATTATAAAGTTTTAAGTTTTAACAAGATTTTATTTAACATAAAAAGATATATTTTTATTAAGTAATATTTTTATAGAATTTTCAGCTAAATGTCCAAAAAATAAGTTTTAACGTGCAAGGTGGTTCCGAGTGCAAATCTATTCGAAAAAGCAGAGTTTAGTGCAGATCCCAACAACAATCGGATTATGAATTACGAATGCAGAACAATCGATGAACATGATGGGAAGAAAGATGATGATAATGAAAAAGACGACGAAAGAACGACGGTATTTTTGTCTCAAAATGATCTTGCGCGTTAAAACTTTTATGCGGATGGATTTTGCTCGTTAAAAAATCTTATACTGGAAGAAAAATAGTAAGCGACGTGTAAATTGAACTGTTCACTAATTTTTCGTATTTTTATTACACAAACTTACGTAATTTTAATGTAATGAAAGTCTCCATTACATAGAGGTAATGAAAATGATCATAATTTACTTGTGCTTCTTATTATTTATTTTAATTATAAGTTATAAATATTTTTTCTAAACACCTACATTTTTCGTAAAAGATATAACTACTTTTTTTATTTTAACTACAAAATATAATTTTTATTAAATATTTATAATTTTTACTATAAACTACAATCAATTAGGGTGACTAACTGGCAAATATTATTGTCAAATACATTTTGTCTTTTAATTTTCAAAGAGAGAATGATGTCTAATGTCTTTTTCTTAAATTAAAGCAATTAAGAAATTTAAATAATATAATGATTTAATTTTAAAAAAATTAAATACACATTCGCATGTGCATGCGCATGATTTAATTTTCAAATGTTGAACAATAATAAAAAGTCCATAAAATTTAAATAACACAAAGTAAGAATTGGTTAATTAACAATTTTTTATTATCCCTACCTTATCCTCCTCGTAACCTCTTGCCCGCCCCGTTCTTAAATGTATATCCATGTCCATAAAATTTCTTTACATTATTATCAAGTTCTATGATAAGGGTGACGTGGTTACTGAATTATTTCCATGTCTTTCCTCTTTATTAAATATTAGTTATCAGTAGTTCTTTCGGTGTGTTCCTTCTTTATTATGTTGCAACTGCCGAGCAATGTCATCTAATATTTTTGATCGATAATAAATTGAGTAAAAAAAAATATCGACAAAATAA
>JAULJZ010107287.1:0-11661 GCA_032270985.1 Heliamphora pulchella
CCCATCATATGCATATACATGTATATACAAGTTAAAATCTATGTTTCCTTTCTAAAGCTTCAAAATCTTAATGATAATCATATCACGACATAGCCCATAATTACCCATAATCATACTCGTTCTTAAAACCTCAGCAATATGTTGAAAACTCATCTTTATCGCAAACACAACCAAATGGCACGATACTTACATCCCAACCCAAGTGTAGTAGAGTAGGTATATTCATAGCCCAAGGGATAGGAAATTCGGTGAAAAGGTTCAACATTGAAGAAAATATACTTTTTCAAAACATTTGGCTAAAATCGGGTGAAAAATGGTTAAGAAAATTTGACATACCCTCACTATTTTAATCATAACTTTTTTTACAAAAAGACTTTTCTTGTGAGAGTAGTCTTGTTAGAAAGAGGACTTACGGGGATTCGATTTGAGTATAAAAAATGACCCTATTCGGAGTCCAAATGTGGGAGATATGAAAAAAAGAAGTTGGCTCTGTGCAGTTAGTCCGCTCAAGCAGACGTCGGGCGCTCGAACGCCCGACTCTCTGCCAGTTGAGCGCTCGAGTGGATAGGGCTCCGCTCGAGCGCGCTGGTGCCTGAGAAAACCCTAGATTTTCCCCTGTTTTGAGTTTCAAGCTTCATTACCCATAAGCCTTCATCAAATATGTCTCAAACCTCAATTTTCATCCCGAAAACATTGGATTCAAGTTTCATACACCCTTTTTATGCAATAATTTCTCAAAATCATGGTTTATTATTTCTCAAAAACTCAAATCTTCATGAGAACCCAACTCAACCCCCATATACTTTATCAATCCTTCAATTCATGCATGAAATCTACTATATTTTACTTATATAATCAAAATATAAACTCAAATCAACACACACATATGAGAGAATCTAGATCCTACCTCGAATTTGCTCAAAAGCTTGAATTTCCTCCAATTTCTTCCTCCTAGGATTTTGGTTGTGGATGTTCTCGCTTCCTTGATGCTTTATCTTCCACCTCCTTGCTCCAAAGCTTGATTTCTACTCTTGCTAACTCCCAATCTAGCTTCAAAGCTTCAATCTTGAAAGATCGGAGGCTAGAGTTTTATGAGGAACATGTTTTTCTCTCTCTCTAGAGTTGGAGAGGATAAGAGGAGAAGAGGGAAAGAAAGGAAACCTCTCACGTGGGGTTGGCCTAAGGGCTCAGAGATATATATATAGAAACCCTCAAAATCTTTTCCAATCTTTTGGATTATTCCAAACTTATCCCGATAGTCCGCTCAAGCGGACCCCCACCGCTCGAGCGGTGACCCCTAAAGCCGAATTCTGCGAATTTTTGTAAATTTCAACTTAAATCTCCAACTTTGCTCACATTTAAATATTTCAAATTATCCATTAACATAGCCATATCAATATCATTCGTTACTTTGTATCTCAATTTAACCCTCACATGTTATTAATTTAATCATTAACGAGTAGTTTTTTTTATGACGCCCGCGTCCAAATTTAATTCCATCTCCTCACTTAACCGAAAACATGAAATCACAAAATAAATAGGTACCGGGTCATTACAAATACCTTCATCAGATTTTGCGTCGAACTTGCCCAAAAGTTCTTTGTTATTGTTTAAAACAAAACATTTGCATCCAAAAGCGTGAAAATAACTAATGTTAGATTTTCTTTCATTCCATAGCTCATATGGGGTTTTCTTAAGTGAAGCTTATATCATAGCTCTATTTATGATAAAACAAGCGGTATTGACAGCCTCGGCCGAAAAGTATCTTTGTAAATTATTTTCACAGAGCATAGTTCTAGCAACTTCTTCTAATGTCCTATTCTTCTTCTCAACAACTCCATTTTGTTGAGGGATTCTAGAACTGGAGAAGTTATGATTAATCTCATTTTCATCACAAAACGTTTCAAAATCTTTGTTTTCAAATTCTCGATGTTGATCACTTCGGATACTTGTGATTTGAAAATCTTTTTCGTTTTGAACTCTCCGAGACAGTTTTACAAAAGAGGCAAAAACTTCATCCTTATGAGCTAAGAATAGCATCCAAGTGTATCTAAAGAAGTTATCAACAATAACAAAGGCATATTATCTCTTGCCTCCGAGACTTAAAGTCCTTGTTGGACCAAATAAGTTCATGTGCAATAGTTGTAGGGGTCTAGAAGTTGAAATTTCATTTTTGGAATGAAATGAACTTCTAACTTGTTTGCATTATTGACATGCATCACACAATTTGTCTTTTTCAAATTTAATTTGGGGTAAACCAATCACCAATTCCTTTTTTAAAAGTTTAAAAATTAAGTTCATATGTGCATGTCCAAGCCTTCTATGCCACAACCAACTATTATCACTCAAGGTGGCTAAGCACTTGGTGTCATTCTTAGAAAGATTGTTGAGAGTAAATGTATAAACATTTTCATGTATTTGGCCTTCAAATATAAGTTTTTTACTAATTAAATTTTTAATAACACACTTAACATGATCAAGCACAACCTTATGGCCTTTGTCACAAAGTTGACTTATGCTAAGAAGGTTATGTTTTAAACCATCAACAAGCAAAATATTTTCAATAAAAGGGAAGGAATTTTACCGATACATCTAATTCCTATGATTTTTCCTTTGCTATTGTCTCTAAAAGTCACAAATCCACCATATTTTCATTTAAGAGATGGAAACACCAATTAGTCGCCTATCATGTGCCTTGAACATGTGCTACCGAGATACCACATCTCTTCTTTGAATGAGAATTTGAGATATACCTGCAAGGAGAATCAAGTTTTGATTTTTAGTACCCAAATTATCTTGGGTCCTTTGGAGTTAGTTCCTTGAGGATGTATACCTTTAAGAACCTAAATCTTTTTGACAGAATTATTTGAAATTTTTCTATGTAGACAATGTGTGAGAGTGTGTCCATGTTCATAGCAATGAAATCAAGTGGCATTTGTATAATTAGAAGATGCCTTGACAAAGATGTTGCTTAAGAACTTTTGTTTCTTCTTTGGCTTATACCCAATTATAGCTTTGTCAAAAACACATTTTTGCATGCCAAGAAGTTTGTCTAAGTTGTTCTTTCCTTGAGTGAACTTATAAACAATTTTAGTAAGGTCTTCAATCTTTTCAATCAAAACCTCGTTTTCATCTTTCGAAATAAAGACTTGTTTTAATGAAACAAGTTTTTCATTTTTTAAGGTTTCAATCTCACTTGAGGAGGAAAGAACTAACTTTTTCAAAATAGAGTTCTTTGCACCCATTTTTCTCAGCTCATCGTGCAGATCTTTAAATGCACTTTACAATTCATCTAAGGAAAAAGGGTTAGGGGTTATCTCATCTTCTTCTCTAGCCATGAGGCATAGATTTGCTACTTCATTTTCTTCCTTTTCATCCTCAGAACTGCTCTCATCACTCTCACCTCATGCAGCTATCATGGCTTTCTTAAAGCCCTTTTTGAATTGATTTTTGAGCAGAAGGCATTTTACCTTGATGTGTCCAGGTTTTTTGCATTCATAGCAGATTATTTCATCCTTCTTGTGATCTATTTTGAGTCAACTAGAATCACCTTTAAACTTGTTAGGCTCGCCTTTGTATCCTTCCTTCTTGAAGGATCTTCTTCCTCCTTGTATTTTATTTCTAAGAAACCGCTTGAATTTCTTTGTGATGAGAGCCATGTCTTTATTCTCATCACTTGAGGAGTCTTTCTCGGATTCTTCATCATGAGTTGAGGACTTGAAGGCGATGCATTTCTTCTTTTTGTTGTCATCCTCATCGTCCATCTTTATGTTCATCCCATAGGTCATGAGAGAACCAATAAGTTCTTCTAGGCTGAGTGTGTTGAGGTTTTTGGTTTCTTGAATGGCCGTGACCTTAGCTTCCCAACTCTTAGGCATGCACCTAAGAATTTTTCTCACAATTTCTGCATTTGTATAAATCTTGTAAAGAGATTTTAGTCCATTAATAATATTAGTGAAGCGAGTAAACATATCAGATATAGTTTCATCATTCTTCATTTTAAATAACTCATAGTTATGCACAAGCAGACTTATTTTGGACTCTTTTACTTGATTAGTACTCTCATGGGTAACTTCGAGTCTATCTTATATTTCTTTTGCAGTGTCACATGTAGAGATCCTATTGAACTCATTTAGGTTAAGTGAGCAATATAGGAGATTCAAGGCTTTAGCGTTCTTTTGAATTTTTCTAATATCATTTTCAATCCATTCAGTCTCAGGTTTCGAGATGGAAGCCCCTTCAACGGTTTTGATAGGTCTTTTAGGTCCATTAACAATAACCCGCCAAAGGTCATAGTCTATGGCTTGAATGTAAATTCTCATTCTATCCTTCCAATAATTGTAATTTGTTCCATTGAACAAGGGAGGTCAATTGGTCGACAGACCTTCGGATTGGATAGGTTTAATGCTAATGGTTGCCATAAAAACTCTTAAACGGTTAAATAAAAATAATAGCCTAAGCTCTGATACCAATTGTTAGTTCTAGACAACTCAAAAGTGGGGTGAATTGGGTCTTAAAATGTTAAAATAATTTTTGAAACCTTTTTGAAAACATTTTAATATCGCAAGCAAATATAGCATGATAATCAAGGATTAATGCAAAGTAAATATTAAAAAGATTAGATATAGAGAGACAAAACCAGACACCAAGAATTTTATAGTAGTTTGGCTTCTTCCAAGACTACGTCCACTTCTCAAGTTTTCTCTTGAGTATTTTCACTATATAGAATGCTTCACAGACGAATTCTAAGCCTTTACAACTTTAAGTCTTTGCTTAAGATATCAAATGTTTACGGGCATATTCAAAAGCCTATATCAGCTTCAAGAAGATCCTATGAAAATAATCTCTTGTTTTTTTTTAATCTCTCTTGAACACTTTTTTGATGAGATTTACTCACTCACTCAAAAGATAAAGGGTGACTCACCCTTAATTACAATAAATGAAGAGTATTAATGACAAACACTCACTCTCTTTATAGAAATTGATTTACAATAAATGAGAATGTAATGAAAGATGAGAAATAAGAGCTGGAGCTTCAGCAATAAATGAGAGCTTGAGAATATTGAGATTGATTCAAGCAACAGAACAGTGATTGTAAGTCTCCAGTGTGATTAAATGCTGAGAAGTTACTCCTTATATAAGCTCTTATGCATTCATAACCGTTGGAGGTAGGTGAGGGCATTAAATGCTAAAAATGAAATCATTGAAGTCTGCCGCGAATTTGAATCTGCGTCGCAGGTGTCGACACAAAAGCCTTTGTTGTCGACACAAAATGTCTAGGGTAGGAATCTTCAAGTGATTGGGTCGACACAACTTCTGAGGTGTCGACATAAATTTGCAATCTTCACCACCAACACCACGGTGTCGACACCTTTGGGTTTGGTGTCGACTCAAATTGAACTTCAGCATCCGGGAGGAGGCACTTTATGTTGACTCAATTCTTCTTTGGTGTCGACACTAAAATCTACAAGAACCTTCGGTATATTTGTGTCGACACTTTTGGACTTTGGTGTCGACACCAAATTTCTTCAGGCGGGCTCGAAACTTATGTCGACTCATCTTCTATTTTGTGTTGATACCCAAAATCTGCAGGTGGTCTCAGTTATTTTGTGTCGACACATTTGTTAATTGTGTCGACTCAAAGTTCTAGATACCAAAAGTAAGGAACCACTTTTGCGTCGACACAAATTTCATTTGTGTCGACTCATTTTGAGTCCTGAGAGCTTCGGGTCTTTTGTGTTGACACAAAATTCATTTATGTCGACACTAATTTTTGATACCTTAAAGCAACTTCATAAAACTATTAGGGTGTTAAACTATTTGTTCAAAGGTATTGATACACTTGATATGCTTCAAGTATTCTTTACCTTAAAAGTATTTGACTTAATTTTCAATTGGGTTTAAAACAAAATATTCTCTTTCAAGAATACTTAAGTGTTTTAATCATTTTGAGAGTTTATTTATTTCTTTTAGCTAAATGTGTCGACTCAAATGTTTAAAATGTGTTAACACTTTCATTTTGAAAATATAAAATATTATCCTTTTAAATCTATTTATTCTTAGAAAATAAATTTATGAAAATCATCAAAATCAATATAAAAAGCTCTTGAGCTAACAAGTATGTCAATGTTGTATACTAAAAATCATAAATTTTATTTGGTTTTAGTATTTAATTTTATTTTTAATAAAATTATTTATCTATTTTATGATAATCTTAATGAACAATATATGCAATATCATTTCTTCAATATTTTTCATGTATGTCCTTTATTCTGTAAAGTATTTAATCTGGTATGTAGAATACGGCTTGCACACAAAAGATCAGATTATAGGTTCTTGTTGAATATAAGTTTTAAGTTCATAGTTTAGATGGAATTGGACAAACCATCGGTACGACTATAGTACATAATTTTAGTAGGCCTGTCTTGGTTACGGGAACAGATAATAACGTCATCTATTGTTTCAACTCTCTGTGTTAGTACACTTTATGTGTATTGAACGGAACCACATTGGGGTAATTAATTTTATATTGACTATATAAATTAATTCACACCCCAAGGTTTTTATGAGTGCTTATACTCTTAATTCCGAAATAATTATTATTTACATATATTTAATAATCTTTGTTTTGATTCATTAGAGGGTGCAATCTATTATGGATCAATAGTTTCGATGACTTGGATAGCTGTATTAAATATATGGTGAATATTAATTATTGACGGAATTCACGTCTCGATTGTTCGGGATTGACGATACCCTCTTAATGAAACTTATAAGTTTTGGCCGGGTCAAACCGTATAGGTGGATTTAATTATCCGACTAGAAAATAAGTTAAGCGGAAGGGCTTAAAGAATTCTAAGAAGCCAATTAAATTAAATTGTCAATAATTAAATTTAATTGGCGAGTATTGTGAATCTTAACTTGGGGAGATGAGTTAAGCATTTAATAACCGGAACTCGAATAATCGATTTTAAGAATGTAGCTGGGAGTGCAATTATAATTCTTTAGTGGTATGAATTATAATTTATGTTTTTATGAAATTACCTTAGGGACATGCGGGATTTCATTATTATATTAGAAGCTTAAGTCATATTTACTCTACAGGTCCCTGTTGTAGCCCTATATATATGCGGTTATGCTAAAGATAAATCATAAGTCGTCTTTGAAGACTAGAGTTTTCACGTATTTCCTATTGTGATTAGTTTGGCAGGTTTAAGTTCATGAAGGATCGTAGCCCACCTTACATTCGTGATTCGCATCAGGAATATAGTAGAAGGCTGATTAGGGCTTCAATTCGAAGGATTCACATTCATGGTTCTTGTAGTAGCCGAAATCAATCTACCAAATTTCGAAAGGTATAATCTCGAATCTAACTTTGGGAGTACAGGTTTTATTTTGATCGTTCAACATCAAAAAGATTTAATCTGGAGCCTATTTTAGCGATTGCCCATCTAGTAATTTTTTATTAAAAAATTATATTCAAATTAATGATCTTAGCAGTTTGCCTCCAATAATTGGTATCAAAGCCTTTTTGATTAATGAATATGGTTTAATCGAGAGATTGGGTAGATTTAAAATTGTGTTAACTTTGTTTTGCAGGCGTTCGAATCCCAATTTTATAATTGTCATTATTTTCATGTTTGATTAAATGTGAGAATGATGATTATTTATTTTTTTAACAATGAGGGTTAATTGTGATAGTTTAAACTTTTTTAGTTTGAATGTGAGCTTTTGAGACATAGGTTTTCGATGTAAAAGCTTTTATTATTATTTTTAGATATTGTAGAATATTTAAGAACATGTTCAAATATCCAAGAACACGATGAACGGGCAACAGTACAATTGGTGGTTTCAGCAGTGATTTTGAGTGTTTCGGGCAACGGATCGCAACAATTTTTGCACGGTTTTCATACAAGTTTTTCGGTAAGTTTATTGCTAATTTTGTGTCTTAAAAATAACAGCAAAATAGGTCCAAAAACGCAACAAAAAGGGGCGGGAAAATAGCCCACCATCGTCGGCTTTGGTCAGCGGCTTGGGGGCCCTTTTTGGTTCAATTTTGTGACTTTTTCAGAACAGATTTTGTGTAGTTTTTTAGACACAAAATAGCAGTAAAATAGGCTGGAAAAATAAGTCGAAAAGGCGGCAATAAGGGCAACCGACAGCATGAAGTCCGGGGTCATTCGGGGCTCAATTTCAAGGTTTTTGAGATTATTTTGGAGGCGTTCTTCTGGGCATTGTATTTTTGGATATCAGTGTTAAAAATAGTGCAAAAAAGGAGCTGAATCAACCATGGAAAGAAGGCAAAATAGGTGGCGCAAGTTGGGGCGGCGAAGGTGGGCGGTGGCAGTTTCTTCAGAGGTTTTCGATGGCTGTTTGTGGGATATTTTCGAACTAGGGGTTTTACAAAAAAGTAGTATATTTTGTAAGCTATTTTTCAAAAAAATAAAAAAAAATAATGGAGTTCGAATCAAGCCAAAACTACCTCGAAAAGTTAGCGGCACAGTAGGCAACACGGCAGCAGTGGCAGTGGTGGTTCAACATTCATCGAAAGCCGTTTTTCTCGACATTTTCGAACTGGGGTTTTTATAAAAAAAAAAAAATAGATTATTTTGTTAGTTATGTTTCAGAAAAAATAGGGACGAAATCGGAATTCGAAAAGAGGTCGAAAAAGCCTCGGAAAGAGACTGGTGTAGTGTTGCCGGCGGCGCCAGCGGGTGGCCAGCGGTTGAGGCTGTTTGAGGCAGCTTCGGGGGCTATTTTCTGATATGTTTTGCTTAAGAAGTATTGTATATCTATAACACTATGAATGAATGAATTCTTGTTAGATTCTGACAAGAATAAGCAGCTTTTTACAGCAGTTGAAAAATTGAAAGTTTATCTAGATACATGAACTTGAAACTGGATAGAGTTTCACTTCGCTCATAAAATCGAGCTATAATTATCTTGTTTATTCATTTATATAAATTACGTGGATGATAAATATTTATTTTATACTTTCTGTTTAATTTAATTAATTCGAGAAACTTCAGTTTTAATTAATATTTTGTAAAGAAAAATTAAATTAAATTTTTTTAATTAAAAGTTTTTTAATTAAATGAAAAAATTTTAGATAATTTATTTTTTACAAAATAACACATTTAAGATAATTTTTTAATAAATCAAATATTTTGAAAAAACGTGAAAATTAATTCTAAACTTTTAGATTAATTAAATGAAAAAGGTTTAATTTTAATAAATTATCATTTTTTTGAAAAAAAAAATGTGTAATAAACCGTACTTGAATGGCTTTATTCAATACCTTAGTTGTAAAGTAAAGGAAAAATTGTACTTCTGATTTTTTTTACACATTAAAATACGAAAAAAATGATTTAAAAAAACTGGAATCTTTTGGATTGTGTTGTTTTTCAAAATTAATAAATTTATTTGAATTAAACAGTTTTTTTAACCCTCAAAAATATTTTAAAAAACTAAGGAGGAGAGAGAATTTATTCACAGATAAATCCTGCGATCTCCATCACTAGTTCGTCGGTGATGTAATTAATGCTACGTGTTGACAGTAAGGTCTTTCTCCATATCGAACAGAATTAATTGTGATATCGTCGGAAACATCCTTTGGAGATAATTCTGGATAATTATTAGTTTGGATCACTTCTCAATCTGAAGAGTTCATTGCGAAGCGATTGATTCAGGATTAGGTAGTGGTTAATGATGCATCATGATCTTTCTAGTACTTTATATAGACGATATTTTGCTCATCAAAAACGATGTGGGGGCATTATCTACGATTAAAGTATAATTATCTGGGCTATTCGATATGAAGGACTTGAGCGAGGCCAGTTACATCCTTGGAATCAAGCTTGTGCGAGATCAGAAACAAAGGATGTTGGGCTTATCACAAATAAAGTATATCAATGATATCCTTGCTCGTTTTAGCATGTAGGATTCTAAGAAAGAGTTTCTTCCTTTCAGACATGGAATCACTCTATTCAAATATCAATGTCCTAAGATACCTAATGAGATAGAGAAGTTAAAGGCAGTTCCTTATGCTTCGGTATTAGGAATCCTCATGTATACTATGCTTTGCACTAGACCCGACATTTGTTTTTCCGTTGGCATGGTTAGTAAATTTTAGTCTAACCCAGGGTAGGAGCAATGAATTGCGGTAAAGAATATAATTAAGTACCTGAAAATGATTAAGGATTATATGATGGTTTACCAAACAGACAGTCTAGTAACTTTAGGGTACACAGACTCAGATTTTTAGTCTAACAAAGATTCTCGTAAAGTCTACCTTAGGATATGTGTTTACCTTAGGAATTGGTGCTATAAGTTGAAAGAGTATCAAGCAGTCCTGCGTTGCTGATTCCACCATAGAGACTGAGTGCGTAACAGCTTCTGAAGCAGCCAAGGAGGCCGTTTGGCTCAGAAACTCCGTGTTGAATCTGGATGTAGTACCTTCAGTTCAATCGGCTATTACATTTTATTGTGATAATAGCGGAGTGGCTGCAAACTCGAAGGAACCAAGAGTTCAGGAGAAAAGAAAGCACATTCAGCGTAAGTATCAATTGATACGAGAAATTGTATAGAGAGGTGATATTGCTATGACCAAGATTGCATTGGGAAACAACCTTACAGATCCTTTTACAAAGAGCTTACCAGCTAAGACTTTTGATAGTCATGTAGATGGCATGAGAGTCAGATGTATGGCAACAGAGTTTTGAGTATAAGTGAGAGATTGTTAGGGTTGGTATATTAAAAATCAAATTTTTAATATTTAATTTTATTTTAATAAATTTAATTTTCTATTTTGTAAGATTCTTAATGAGCAATGTATGCAATACCATTTTTTTTAATGTTATGCATGGCTGTCATTTATTATGTGCAGCATTTAATCTGGTGTGTAGAGTACGGTTTACACACAGAAGATCAGATTTTAGGTTCTTGCAAATTATATATTATTTGTTCACAATTTAGATGGAAATGAATTTACCGTCAGTACGACTGTAACACAGAATTTTAGTAGGCTTGACTTGGTTCTAGGAAACAGATAATATCATCATCTATTACTCTGACTCTCTGTGCTAGTACACTTTTTGTGTATTGAACGGGACATTTGGAGTAATTAATTTTATACTGACTATATAAATTAATTCACACCCCAAAGTTATTATAATTAGTGTTTATACTCTTAATCTTGAAATAATTATTGATTTACATATATTTAATATTTGTTTTTTGATTCATTAGAAGGTACGATCTTATATGGGTCTATATATTCCTGGTGAGTTAGATAGCGGTATTATTTATATGGTGAATATTAATTATTGATAGAATCCAAGTCTCGAATGATTGAGATTGACGATAAACCCTTAAGGAAACTTATAAGTTTTGACCAGGCCAAACCCTGCTGGTGGATTTGATTATCTGGCGGTCAAATAAATTAAGTAGAAGGGTTTAAGGAATTTAAAGATGCCGATTAAATTAAATTATCAGTAATTAAATTTAATTAGTAGGTATCGACAATCTTAGCGTTGGGAGATAAGTTAAGAATTTAATAACAAGAGCTCAATGCAAGATGGTCTTAAAATTTTGGGTCAGAGTGCAATTATAGTTCTTTAGTGGTGTGAACTGTAATTTAGTATTTTATAAAAATTACAGAAA
>JAULJZ010107298.1:0-11661 GCA_032270985.1 Heliamphora pulchella
ACATTTATGGGTTTGATGAACCGTATCTTCCACCCTTATCTGGACAGTTTTGTGGTCGTGTTCGTGGATGACATTCTTGTCTATTCACCCATGAGAGAGATGCACGAGGAGCATCTGTATGTTGTCCTATAGCTTCTGAGAGAACATCGCTTATATGCGAAATTCGAGAAGTGCGAGTTCTGGATGTCAGAGGTGAGATTCCTTGGGCACATGGTGTCGAAGGATGGGGTATCAATGAACTCGTTGAAGACTGATGCTGTGATGGATTGGCAACGATCGGAGAACATTTTCGAGATCCGCAGTTTTCTGGGTCTAGCGGGTTATTATCGACGGTTTGTAAAGGACTTCTCTAGGCTTGTAGCACCGATGACGCGTCTGACGCGAAAGGGAGTCAGTTTTGTGTGGAGTGAGTCCTGCGAGTCAGCTTTCCAGGAGCTGAAGATGAGATTGACCAGTGCGCCAGTGTTGATTATTCCTGAGCAAGGACTGGGGTATACAGTGTATTGTGACGCGTCACTTGATGGTTTAGGATGTGTGTTGATGCAGGGAGGCAAGGTTATAGCCTACGGCTCGCGACAGCTGAAGACACATGAGAGGAATTACCCGACGCATGATCTAGAGTTGACAGCTGTGGTCTTCGCTCTGAAGACATGGCGGCATTATCTATATGGTGAGCATTTCGAGGTTTTCTCTGATCACAAGAGCTTGAAATACTTGTTTTTGCATAAAGACTTGAATCTTCGCCAGCGACGATGGATGGAGTTATTGGGAGACTACGACTTTGAATTGTAGTACCATCCGGGGAAGGCAAATGTCGTAGCTGATGCACTCAGCAGGAGATCTCATGGCTCGTTAGCTTCTGTGGCTATACGGGAATGGGACATGCTCGGAGCTGTTAGGTAGTTTGATCTGTGTCTCAGGGAGACAGGGGAAGGTGCGACTTTATATTATGTAGCTTCACAGCCTGCTTTAGTTCCACGCGTGTTAGAGGCTCAACGGACCGATCAGGAGGCTCAGATGATACGGGACCGCATTGCCAGTGGGAAGGACACAACAAGATGGAGGGTGGGTTCAGATCAGAGTTTGAGGTTGACAGGGCATCTATTTATACCAGAGTCGTGCCGTGCTGAGGTGCTACATGAGTTTTATCACTCACGTTTTGCAGTGCATTCGGGAGGCACGAAGATGTATCATGATCTACGTCGACAATTCTGGTGGACAGGAATGAAGAGGGATATGATCCGATTTGTTTCTCATTGCTTTACTTGTCAGCAAGTAAAGGTGGAACACCAGAGACCTGCAGGATTATTGTAACCGCTGCCTGTATCTGAGTGGAAGTGGGAAAATATCGTGATGGACTTCGTATCAGGACTTCCACGCTCGCCGAAGGGACATGATGCTGTTTGGGTTGTGGTTGATAGGTTGATAAAGTCAACACATTTTCTTCCCATTCGAGTGAGAGATTCCGTGGATAGATTGGGTCGGCTGTATGTTCAGGAGATAGTTCGACAACACGGAGTACCTGTGACTATCGTTTTTGATCGAGACCCGCGCTTTACATCGCGCTTTTAGCAGAGTCTTCAGGTAGCCTTGGGGACGAGCTTGACTTTCAGTACAGCTTTTCATCCTCAGACCAACGGTTAGTCAGGGAGGACTATTCAAATTTTAGAGGACATGTTGAGAGTGTGCGTGCTTGACATTCGGGGTTCTTGGGAGGATCATCTATCATTGGCAGAGTGTGTATACAACAACAGTTACCAGTCCAGTATTGAAATGGCACCATATGAGGCTCTATATGGTAGGCCGTATAGATCGCCGGTGTGTTGGACAGAGGTGGGTGAGACCACTATTTTGGAACCCGACTTAGTACGGGAGACGACGGAGCAAATTACCGTGATTCGTCAGCGTCTGGTGACAGCTCAGAGCTGCCAGAAGAGTTATGCGGATCAGAGGAGGAGACCGTTAGAGTTTGCAGTAGGGGATCATGTGTTTTTGAAGGTCTCGCCACGTAGAGGACTGATGAGATTCGGCCGTCGTGGGAAGCTATCACCACGTTTTATTAGACCATTCGAGATCCTGGAAAGGATTGGGGTGATAGCATACTGTCTGGCTTTGCCACCTCAGTTAACATCTGTGCACAACGTCTTTCACGTTTCGATGCTTCGAAGGTACGAGCCTGATCCTTCTCAAGTTTTAGATTGAACCGAGCTGTAGGTTGATGAGGATGTCACATATGGGGAACACCCAGTGAGGATTTTAGATACAAAGGAACAGGTGCTGCGGGGGAGAACGGTTGTATATGTTAAAGTTCAGTGGCTTCATCACGGGATTGAGGAAGCGACTTGGGAGCTTGAGTCTAGGATGCATGCTAGATACCCAGATCTGTTTACCTCATGACCTTGTAGTGAATTTCGGGGACAAAATTCCTTAAGGGTGGGAGAGTTGTGTGACCCTGGAACGTTTTATTTTCATATATGTAAATGATGACGTCTTTTCCTTCATGTTATATATCATCGATGCATGGTTTATGTTTTGGAGTTGTAGAACAGCATGTAGATGTGTTTTACGCTTTCTCGGACCTTGTTTAGGCTTGTTTGGTTGGCCTTAGAATGCAAACCAAGACCAAAAACCAGTAGGCTCAAACCCTGGGGTTCGGTCGACTGGGCTGCTATGTTCAGTCGACTGAACCAGTTTTCTTGAGTTCGGTCGACTGAACCAAGGGGGTTCGGTCGACTGAACTGTGGTGGTTCACGTTTTTTGAGGAGCTTCAGTCGACTGAAGTGGCCTCTTCAGTCGACTGAACAGTCTTTTTGCCGAGCCTATATGTATTCTAGGGGCTAGAATGTTTGGAGAAAAGCTTCTTTCTTCATTTCCTCTGCCTTCTCTCTACATATTTGTCATACCCGAACCAACTTTTTGGCGATCAGCTTGTGGATCCTTACTATTCACACTGTTAGCTTCACGCTCATTCGATCAGATTCTCGTTCTGACGAGGTCCAATTTTTGAGGCATCGGGTTTTGACCCAACGCGGTAGGATTCTAGACCTACTGCTGTTGAGAGGGTGTTATATGTAATTATATATAATTTCACCGGGTAGAAAATGCATCAAATGTCATACTTTCTGTTTAAGCCTTATTTTTCTGATAGAAAGCATGTTGTTCGCTTTTCTTGGCGTATAGTACTTTATGACATGTGGTAGTGTGATTTTCAAAGGGTTTTCTTAAAAATGGTGGAAAATGATGGTTTTTGACAAAAATCTCAACATTTTATGTTTTGAGGTTTAGAGCTCGCCTTCAGGGTTAAGTCTCAAGTATTGAAACGTTTTGTTGAAAATGGAGAAAAATATTTTAAAAATATATTGTTGATCTCCATGTTGATGGATGGATCTGCATATACATGTATAATGTATATTTGTATAATATTTTTCGTAGTTGAGTTACGATTTAATTTTTAGAAGATTATCTAGATGTACCGGGATGACGGGTATTTGGCACGAGTTGCTTTCGATGTAAGTTCAGAAACGTGCGCAGCGTAGGTGCTCTGTACCTTCGGGTTAGTCCCCGTAAATTTAGTTGGGTGCTCTATACCCTCGGGTTGTCGCCCGTAAATTAAGTGGTTACGTTATGGTGCTCCGTATAGAACTTGTGTGTACCTAACAGGTCCCATAATGTATGGAGATTAGATACTGGACAGGGGTCTATCGTTGTTACCTCTGTCGTGTGATGGACTTGGTACATAGGATCATATTTTTCTTTTTTCACGTTGGTACATTCCTTGAGGGAACCATTTTTTTGGTTACTGTTTTTCTTTAACTATGGTTGGTTATTTGCATGTGTTGCAACATCTGGTTTGAATGATGAAAACATGGATTTTATGTTAATAAAACTGTTTTGGGAGACTGGTTTAGTCTGATGGGGAAAACTTGTGGGTTTTGAATGGAAAACCTTTTGGGTTTTGTGGTTGAGTTCGCTCCCACTCTATATGATTGCATATTTCCTACTTTACAGCTTTATTGTCTGTTTCTATTGGGCTTCGGCTCACGAGTGATTTTTCTGTATAAAATCTTTTCATGTGATGATGTGGAAGATGATCTTGAGTAGATCTAGTGATGCCTGTGCTGACGGATGATGGAAGGCTGTAGTAGTTTTTCTTTTTGGTTTGCCTGTTCCTGAAGGCAAGTTTTGTACGCGATAAGGCACTGTATGCATGTTGAAACTGTATGTCTTTTATTTATGAAAGATATCTTATGTTGGGTATTCTACTGGTTTCAATAGGCGAATTTCAATGTATGAAAGCCTATATTTTCATAAACTGGTGTTTGGTAGATTTTCACGTGACCTTGGATTTTGGGGCGTGACAAGTTATCATGTTGAGTAGTAGAAGTGGTCACTTTGAGTGGTAGAAACACACGACCTATGAAGCAAGTGTTACCACATGGCATCCATGCGTCACATTTTGTTGTAGAATTTGTCACATATCATTGTAGAAACACCATTGACCTATGACCAAAGTCTTACCACATGGCATCCAAAGGTCACATTCTGTGATGGAAGTTTTCACATTTAGTGGTAGAAGTCGTAACTTTAGTGATAATTATGATCAGATTAAATGGTAGTTACCCAATTATTTTTACACCAACTTTGACTTACCACATGGCTTCCATGGATCATATAGAGTGGTAAAAGTCCTCTACTCCAGTGGTCATTTTTGTCACATTGAGTAGTAGAAATACAATTGTTCTTACACCAATCTTTGACTTACCACATCACTTCTAAAGAACACATGGAGTGGTAGAAGTTCTTATGTCAAGTTGTAGGTTTTGTCACAATAAGTGGTAGAAACACTATTATTCTTCCACCTTATGTTTACCACATTGTTTCCAAGAATCACATAGAGTGGTAAAAATGTTCCTATTTGGGTGTAGGTACAGTCACATTAACTAGTAAAAATAAATTTGTGCTTACACCTTTGCTTTAGTTCATCTCGGGTCGTCATTATGATCACATTGAATTGTAGAAACACCCTTGCTCATTCTTGCTCATGATGTGAAGAATCGAGTTATAAAATATCGATTTAGACGATTGACAAAAAGTATAAGTAGACATGGCATGCAAGGGTCACATATAGTGGTAAAAATTGTCATATTGTGTGGTAGAAGTGGTCACATATGGTGGTAGAAATAAACTTGACCCAAGACCAAAGTGTTAGCACATGGCATCCAAGGGTCGCAAATAGTGGTAAAAGTTGTCATGTTGTGTGGTAAAAGTGATCACATGTGGTAGTAGAAACACACTTGACCTATGACCAAAGTATTAGCACATGACATGCAAAGGTCACATATAGTGGTAGAAGTTGTCATGTTGTGTGGTAGAAGTGGTCGCATAGGGTGGTAGAAACACACTTGACCTAGGACTAAAGTGTTGACACATAGCATCCAAGGGTCACTAATAGTGATAGAAGATGTCTAGGCTAGTGGTAGAAGTAGTCACATAGGGTGATAGAAACACACTTGACCAATGGCCAAAGTGTTAGCACATGGCATCCAAGGTTCACAAATAAAGGTAGAAGTTGTCATGTGAAGTGGTAGAAGTGGTCACATAGGATGGTAGAAACACACTTGACCTACGGTCAAAGTGTTAGCACATGGCATTCAAGGGTCACATTTTGTGGTAGAAGTTGTCTAGGTTAATGGTAAAAGTGGTCACATAGAGTGGTAGAAACAAACATAACCTAAGACCAAAGTGTTGGCACAAGGCATCTGAGGATCACAAATAGTGGTAGAAGATGTCATGTTGTGTGGTAAAAGTGGTCACATATGGTAGTAGAAACACACTTGACCTATGAACAAAGTGTTAGTGCACGGCATCCAAGTGTCACATTTGGCGGTAGAAGTTATCATCTTATGTTGTAGAAGTGGTCACAATACGTGGTAGAAATACACTTGACTTATGACAAGTTTTAACACAAGGCTTCCAAGTTTCATACCTAGTGGTAGAAGTTGTCATCCTTGGTGGTAGAAGTAGTCACATATGGTAGTAGAAACACACTTGACATATGTCCAAAGTGTTAGCTCATGGCATGCAAAGGTCATATCTAGTGGTAGAAATTGTCCCACTTAGTGATAGAAATGTTCACATATGGTTGTAGAAATGCACTTGGCTTATGACCAAAGTCTTACCACATGGCATGGAAGGGTCACATTCAGTGGTAGAAGTTGTCATGTTGTGTGGTAGAAGTGGTCACATATAGTAGTAGAAATACACTTGACCTATGACATAAGTTTTACAACGGGGCATCCATGTGTCCCATTTTGTGGTAGAATGTCATAAATTGTGGTAGAAAAGGTCACATTCGATGGTAGAAATACACTTGAACTATGACATAAGTTTTACCACATATCATCCAAGTGTCACATTTTGTGGTAGAATTTATCATAGATAGTGGTAGATATGGTCACATTAGATGGTAGAAATACACTTGACATAAGACAAAACTTACCACATGGCATCCAAGTGTCATATTTTGTGGTGGAATTTAGCATAAATAGTGGTAGAAATGGTCACATATGGTGGTAGAAACACACTTTACCTATGACCAAAGTGTTAGCTCATGGCATGCCAAAGTCATAGCTAGTGGTAGAAGTTGTCACACTAAGTGGTAGAAATGGTCACATATGACGGTAGAAACACACTTGACCTATGACCAAAGTGTTAGTGCACGGCATCCAAGTGTCACATTTGGTTGTAGAAGTTATCATCTTAAGTTGTTGAAGTGGTCACAATACGTGGTAAAAATACACTTGACTTATGACATAAATTTTAACACAAGCCTTCCAAGTGTCATACATAGTGGTAGAAGTTGTCATCCTTGGTGGTAGAAGTAGTCACATATGGTGGTAGAAATACACTTGACCTATGTCCAAAGTGTTAGCTCATGGCATGCAAAGGTCATATCTAGTGGTAGAAGTTGTCACACTTAGTGGTAGAAATGGTAACATATATTTGTAGAAACACACTTGACCTATGACTAAAGTCTTACCACGTGGAATGGAAGGGTCACATTCAGTGGTAGAAGTTGTCATGTTGTGTGGTAGAAGTGGTCACATATGGTAGTAGAAATACACTTAACCTATGACATAAGTTTTACAACGGGGCATCCATTGTCACATTTTGTGGTAGAATTTGTCATAAATTGTGGTAGAAAAGGTCACATTAGATGGTAGAAATACACTTGAACTATGACATAAGTTTTACCACATATCATCCAAGTGTCACATTTTGTGGTAGAATTTATCATAGATAGTGGTAGAAATGGTCACATTAGGTGGTAGAAATAGACTTGACATAAGACAAAACTTACCACATGGCATCCAAGTATCATATTTTGTGGTGAAATTTAGCATAGGTAGTGGTAGAAATGGTCACATATGGTGGTAGAAACACACTTTACCTATGACCAAAGTTTTAGCTCACGGCATGCAAAGGTCATAGCTAGTGGTAGAAGTGGTCACACTTAGTGGTAGAAATGGTCACATATGGTGGTAGAAACACACTTGACCTATGACCAAAGTGTTAGTGCATGGCATCCAAGTGTCACATTGGGTGATAGAAGTTTTCATCTTATGTTGTAGAAGTGGTCACAATACGTGGAAGAAATACACTTGACTTATGACAAAAGTTTTAACACCAGCCTTCCAAGTGTCATACCTAGTGGTAGAAGTTGTCATCCTTGGTGGTAGAAGTTGTCACATATGGTGGTAGAAACACACTTGGCCTATGTCCAAAATATTAGCTCATGGCATGCAAAGGTTATATCTAGTGGTAGAAGTTGTCACACTTAGTGATAGAAATGGTCACATATGGTTGTAGAAACACATTTGACCTATGACCAAAGTCATACCACATGGCATTGAAGGGTCACATTCAGTGGTAAAAGTGGTCATGTTTAGTGGTAGAAGTTGTCACATATCGTTGTAGAAGTGACCTATGACCAAAGTTTTGGGACCTGACATCCAAGGGTCACATCTAGTGGTAGAAGTTATCATGTTTATTGGTAGAAGTTGTCACTTTGAGTGGTAGAAACACACTTGTGCTTGTCCTTTGTTTTTTTATTGCTCTTTGTTTTAATGATTGGAATGCTTTCTCTTAATGGGTCATTATTTTAACGATAATTATGACACGTTTTGTGCTAAATGGCCCCATAGTAGAAATACTCTTCCACTTTGGTTTTATTACTCCCTATCAATGATTTCATTGGGTTGTAGTAAAACCATTGATATCCAATAGTTAAAATAGTCATACGTTGTAGAAAAAGAGGTCATTTCTTATAGTAAAAGTTGTGATACTGAGTTGTACAATTGGTCATATATAGTGGTAAAAATTGTGATATTGAGTAGTATTAATCTTCTTCATATGTAATTGTAAAAGCGGTCACTTCTTGTAGTAAAAAATGTGATATTCAGTTATACAATTGGTCATATGTAGTGATAAAAATGATGATATTAAGTATTATTAATGTTCATGTCTAATAGTAAGAATGACCATCTGCAGTGGTAAAATTCCCTATGCTAATTAATTTTGGCGGGAAAACACTAATACCTCAAGGTGGTATTATTTTTTGTGGGAAACCACCTACTCATTTTTTTTTTTTATCAATGGCCTAGATTCTTACTACCTAAATCTAATGGCCCAAATTAATTGAGGCATGATGCCCCAAAACCACTTTGGGACATCATAGAAAAATCTGAAAGGGAGGGAGAGAGAGAAAAGGGTTTTTTAAGTGTTTTTAATGGGTTTTTAACGGCTACAATCTAAAGAGTACGAATTTCAAATGTTTCCTAGTTGTGATCGCGTGTGTATCGAATCTTTAGAGGACAGTTAAAGAGTTCACATCTTTGGGCAAGGGGTGCCTGCTGCGCTTAAAGCGCAGCAGGGTTTGCAGCGCCTAAAGCACAGTAGGGTTTGCAGCGCCATTAAACTGTGTCGTTTTGAGCCCAAATTTCTTTCCTAAATTTTGATGCAAAACTACATCATTTTGAGCTCAATGGGTTTCTTAAATCATATTACCTGCCTGAATTGATCTGTTGGTCTTGGGAAATGCTTGGTACCAATGGCGGCTAGGGCAAGGGGTGCCTACTGTGCTTAAAAAGTTTAATAACCGTGTATTAGATATTTCTAATACTATAATTTAAAATTAAAAAATAAAATTATATTAGATATTTTAATAAAAACAAAAAAATAAAAAAGTTTGTATAAAAAATTATCCCAAACAATTTTACTTTTTTATTCTTTTTTTTTCTAAAAAAAAATTAGACCTCTTAAAAGTTAAGTTTTTTAAACATCATAAACATGCACTTAATTGTGCAGATTTAAAAAAAAATTAAATAAAATTTTTTTTAAAAAAGTCAGTTTGTTTGGGCTAATATTTTTGTAGATTCTAAAAAATCTGCACTTAATTGTGCAGATTCTAAAAAATTAAGTTTTTAAGTTGGTTTGTTTGGGCTAATAATTTTGCACGGATTTTAAAGCAACTAAAAAAAGTCAATTTTTTTTTTTTCTTCTAGCATCTACTTTTTTAAATTAATCCAAACACTCTCACTTTTTTTATTCATCTTTTTTTTAAAAAAGCTAAACCTCTTAAAAAGTAAATTTAAAAGATATTCCAAACAGACACTAAATTAAATTAAATTAAATTATTTGTATATTTATATATAACTATGCCGCCACCCACTATCCAAATGAGTGTTTGGCCAAGTTACTACTAATACCTTTTAATTTTTTGATATTAAGTTTAGTTATAAGTTATAATTTTTATCAAATATTAATAATTTTTTTTTAAAATTATAATTATTTTTTTTCTATTTTAACTATAAATTATAAATTTTTTGTTATCAAATACTAATAATTTTTACTATAAATTATAATTTATAAACTACTAATTTTATAATTACCAAACAACACCAAAAAGCGGCCGCCACAGGTACCAAACTTTCCCCAAGACTAACAAATCAATGCAGGCGGGTAATACGATTTAAGAAACCCATTGACCTCAAAACGACGTAGTTTTACATCATGATTTAAGAAAGCAATTTGGGGTCAGAACGGCACAGATTAATGGCGCTGCAAACCCTGCTACGCTTTAAGCGCAGCAGGCACCCCTTGCCCCCACATCTTTATATACACTCGCAAAGTTAAGGGCTTGTTTGGGCCAAATTTCATAGGTTATGCATATTTTTATCTTTTTATTTTTTTTATTTTTTCAGTTCATCTCATCTTTTTACCCTTTTTTAATAAAAACAAAAAAAACAACACAAAATTTGACTTATTACCTTATTTTAACTTAATTTTTTGACTTATTTAAACTTTTTATATTTAAATCAAAAATATATAGTTTTTCACCTCGTCTTGATGAGATTATTCGAAAAATATAATAGTAAACAAAATAAATAAATAAGTAAATATTTCAAAGGGGGCTAATGTCAAACACTACCATATATATAAAATTGTTTACTAAAATAACACGAATTGATCTCCTTCGAAGAGAAGAAATTCTTTAAAATAATCAAGCGATTGCGTGCAAGGTCCTTTTGCCTTCTTTTAGGAAAAAGGCAAAACGAACTACTCCTATCAAATTTTATGATTTAAAGAAATTTTATTACTTGGATGGAATTTACAACTGATTAACTGACCACTAAGATTACAAGCTAAGTTACGAACTACTCCTATCAGCTATTGAAACGAAATTGCTAAGAAAATTACAAAGAAATAAAACAAAAGGTAAAAATAAAAAGATAGGCAGGTTTGTCGATTTGTATAAGAATCCATACAATGTATGCATGCCTATTTTTTATAAAGACTAAAGAAGTTTTCATAAATAACTTTTCATAACCGTCTTTAACTTCTCCTCAATACCCCAACGATGCCAAGTGTCTCATGTAGATTGTAACTTCTTCTAACCGTCACTATTCTATTTGGCTGCCACTTGTCATCCACAAAAATAATCTATATAGGTATTTTAAAATATATAATTATTTTTATTAAATCTTTATAAAATATAGTAGGTTATTAAATAGAAAAATAATATTCTCGATAGGAAAAAATATTAATTATGGTGTAAATAATGCCTCCCTAACTCTTTAAGAATGAGAGCCATCGAATTCTTGAAGAGTTATAATATTACACAAAAATTAATTTTTTAATAGCCAAAAATGGCTAAATTAATTAAAGTCAAAATTTTCATAGCCAAAAATGGCTAAAATTCTAATAATTTTTTTTTTAATAAGAAAACTAGAAAATTGGATTTCGAGTGCATTGGATCAAACTATGCTCAAAACGAAATTCATACAAGCAATTACGGATGAAAGAATACCATTTGGTATTTTTAAAATCAAACATGCCGTTAGAAATCCCATGGTTACACCAGATTCTCACATCCCTTCTTGCAGTCATTATTTGTTTTCTGGTCTACGGTGGTTAAGCTCACCGTTCCTGATCCAAAGCTTCTAGATCTCTCCATCCCATGAAGCGATCTTGCAAGCATATTCCTAAGCCATTGTCAACACCCTCAACGGAAAATCGATCCTCAAGTTTCGGCAATTTTTCTTGGTTGATTTTTTCTGTCGATTTTTCTCCATTGAGCTTCCGTCGATTTTTCTCCATTAT
>JAULJZ010107309.1:0-11660 GCA_032270985.1 Heliamphora pulchella
ACCTTCAAAACTAGGCTTGTTGCTAAAGGGTTCACTCAGAAAGAAGGGATCGATTATGAGGAAACCTTTTCGCCGGTAGTTATATTTAAGTCTATCCGGATTCTCTTATCCATTGTCGCTCATTTTGATTACAAAATCTAGCAAATAGACGTTAAGACAGCTTTCCTTAATGGAAGTCTCAACGAGCGTATCTATATGGTACAACCAGACGGATTTATTGTAAAGGGTCATGAGCACATGTTGTGCAAGCTTAAGAGATCCATTTATGGACTTAAGCAGCCATCGAGGTCTTGGAACACTCGATTTGATCAAGTTATAAAATCTTATGGTTTTGATCAAAGTCCAGATTAGTTCTGTGTGTACAAGAAGCATGACGGAAGCGTGGTGATCTTTCTAGCACTTTATGTAGATGATATCTTGCTCATAAAAAATAATGTAGGGGCATTATCTACGGTTAAAGCATGTTTATCTGTGCAGTTAGATATGAAGAATTTGGGAGAAGCCAGTCACATCTTTGGGATCAAGCTTGTGCGATATCAGAAACAAATGATGTTGGGCTTATCACAAGCAAAGTATATCGATGATATCCTTACTCGTTTTAGCATACAGGATTCCAAGAAAGGATTTCTCCCTTTCAGGCATGGAATCACTATATCCAAGGATCAGTCTCCTAAGACACCTGATGAGATAGAGAAGATGAAGGCGGTTCCTTATGCTTCAGCAGTAGGAAGCCTCATGTATGATATGCTTTGCACTAGACTCGACATCTACTTTGCGATTGGCATGGTTAGCAGATATCAGTCTAATCCAGAGCAGGAGCATTGGACTGAGGTAAAGAATATAATTAAGTACCTAAAAATGACTAAGAATTATATGTTGGTTTACCAGGTAAATAAACTCAGATTTTTATTCTGACATAGAGCTTGCATCAAGAGACAACCTTGCAGATCCTTTACAAAGAGCTTATCGGCTAAGACTTTTGATAGTCATGTAGAGGGCATGGGAGTCAGATGTATAGCAACATGGTTTTGAGTATAAGTGGAAGATTGTTAGGATTGGTGTACTAAAACTCATATTTTTAGTATTTAATTTAATTTTAATAAAATTAATTTTTTACTTTATGAGAATCTTTATCAGCAATGTATGCATATCATTTTTTTGTTATGCATTGATATCCAATATTCTGTATAGTATTTAATCTGGTGTGTAGAGTACGGTTTACACACAGAAGATTAGATTTTAGGTTCTTGTACAATATAAGTTTTGTGTTCACAGTTTAGATAGAAATATATATACCATCGGTACGACTGTAGCACAAAATTTTAGTAAGCCTGTCTTGGTTACGGGGAACAGATAATAGCGTCGTCTATTGTTCCGACTCTCTGTGCCAGTACACTTTGTGTGTATTGAACGGGACATTTGGGGTAATTAATTTTGTACTTGGTATATAAATTAATTCACACTCCAAGATTATTATGAATAGCGCTTATTCTCTTAATCCTAAAATAATTATTAATTTGCATATATTTAATATTCGTTATTTTAATTCATTAGATGGTGCGATCTTATATGGGTCTATATTCCTGGTAAGTTGGATAGCGGTATTATTTATATGGCAAATATTAATTATTGACGGAATTCACGTCCCGAATGACCGGGATTGACGATACCCCCTTAAGGATTCTTATAAGTTTTGACCGGGTCAAACCCTGCAGGTGGATTTAATTATTTGGCGGTCAAATAAGTTAAGCGAAATGATTTAAAGAATATCAAGATGATGATTAAATTAAATTTTCAGTAATTAAATTTAATTGGTAGGTATCGAAAATCTTAACGTAGAGAGAAATGGTAAGCATTTAATAACATGAGCTCAATGTAAGAAAGTCTTGAGATTATGGGTCATAGTGCAATTATAGTTCTTTAGTGGTGTGAACTGTAATTCAGTATTTAATGAAAATTATAGAAACCGATGAGTCTTTCCATAATTGTAGAAACCGCTGGTAGGTATTTGTGTTCTACTGGAAGTTTTACTCATAATTACTCTCCAGATCCCTGCTGTAGCCCTATATATATGCGAGTTGGCTGAACCAGTTTGAGATTGATAGATCATTTTTTGTCTTTCAGGACGAAAGATATCGGGGTTCTGTCGGTACAAGTTCTCGATAGTCTATAACGTACACTACGTTCGAGGATCGCGTAATGGAATACAGTAGAAGATCTGACTGAAAATTCAACTCGGAATCAAATCGAAGTTGAATAATAGATTAACAAAAGGTATTCTTCTAAATTAACTTTGGTTGCACGGGTTTAATTTTGATCGTTCAACGTTAAATTTTTTATCTGGAGCTCGTTTCGGCGTTTGTCCATCCAGTTAATTTTTTACCGAAAATCATTTATAAAAACAATGATCTTGACAATTTTGCCTCCAACACCTAGTCCATTTTATTTTGAAGCGATTAATAATACCTTGTGTGGGAACTTCGGTGGAGAATGGTTAAATATTTAATTATGAACAAAAACTAAAACTTAATCATGTTAATGATTGTCGACAATAATTATGAACTTGTTTATGCATGAAAATAGTTATTGTGGGTTGATTAAACAAGCTTTGAGTCGTTGGAACATGTATATTTTCTTTCCTTGGGATTCCTTCCAACAAGAAACCGATCGATGGGTCTTAAGACCGATCAAGTGGTCTATGACAAAAAGGTGTTTTAAGTTCGGGATTAGGGTTCTCCTCCCTCATTCCTCTCATCTCCCTCTCTCTCTAACTTGAAATACAAATCCTAGGGTTGTTGGTAGAGCATCCTTGAGCTCTCTTGTCTCTTCTTTGGTGGATTTCTTACTCATTCCTTGCTCTACATCAGTGGAAAATCACTCTAAGCGTCGAAAGCTTCCTCCTCATCCTTTAGCTGGTGATTTTCTTGGTTGGAGCTTATCAGAGACTTGGTCTTTGTAGTATAATCATCCAAGAGGTGGGATTTATGACTATCCTTGAATGTTTCTTTGATATGAGTTGTGTATTTGAATAAATATGCATAAAAGCATGAAAGTTGTATTTTTGGAAACCTAAGCTAGGGTTTAATGTTAAATCTTAAATTTGTAGATGATTTTAGATGGCTTTAACTTGTTGTTGTCGTTGGACATGTATGGAATTGAAAGGTGAGAAGTTAGAGTTTGGTTTTGGGCTAACATTGAAAAATTAGGGTTTTTTGGGTTAATGAATTCAATGACGAAATTGATTAATGATTTGATATATTTTGGGTCGTGAGAACTTATTTGCACGTATAAAATTCAAGAATTTGAGGATATATGAAAAGATGAAATTATAGATTAGGGTTTTGAGTAAACCTTTTGAACTTGATGAGTTTTTGGAAACCACAAGGTGTTAGTTGGAGGTTTTTAAGCTAATTAAACCCAAATACGAGAAATATACGAAATTGAGAATGTATTATTATTATTAACCCTATGTGTGTTGGGTGTTGACGAGAGGAACCATGTTTAGGTTAGACTTGTGTTGAGATTTGTGTTATGGTGAGATAAGAAGAACCGATTTTATATCTATAGATCATTTAAGTTGGGCTTGAATGGCTCCTCAGTGAAAGACTGAAAAATTGTGCAAATTGGGTGACCAATCCATCGGCTAATAACCGAGAACAAGGTGTTAGTCGTGGTAGGTTCTAGAACACACAGATAGTTAGTGGGCCTCGCGTGGCCCAATCAGTAGTAACGCAACGTGGGTCTATAAGCTCATCCGACGTCAGGTCCTAGAATGTAAACCATGAGTTGGTTAAAAAATGAGAAAATGTGGATAACATGTGTATGCGTGTGCGTGAGTTGTAGAAATTGAGAACTTGAAATTGTTGTAATGAAACTGAGATAAAAGACTAAGTGATAGGTTTGTGTATGAAAATGGGTTTATTTTGCACAAGAAAAACCGGTTATGTGAATGAGATTTTGGTAAAAAATGAAAGTTAGTTTTGAAAAAAAAAACTACGTGGTGCCTCTCGTATCACCATCATCGCATATCATGTATATATTTATTATTAGTCAATTTTTTACAAGTTTCAACTCATGTTGTATAAACAATTTTTAGGAGATAGCGAGAATAAAGCTATGGAGTAAGGATGGTGGTTTCAGAACCCTTTTGTAGTAGTTGGCAAAATTACATGTGTATTTATAGCACCTTTAGAAGATTAAATGTTGTAAATGTAATTCTCTTCTTGAATACTTTGGTTGGTCGTATTTGGGTTGGAGTAACCCTTGTTGTAAGGTCTTAAGACTATGAACTCATATTTTGTATGCACGAAAAGACGTTTGGTATCATTTTGTATGCTATCCGATGGGTTGAATGTTGGGTTTTCCAAAGTTTGGAGACATTTCTTTACTTCTTTTGTCATATATTCTAAAATTGGTTTGCTTGGGAGGCTTATCTTCAAGCATGTTTTTGGTTTGGAAGCTAAGTTTTTAAAATAAGACTTGAGAAAAGAGTTCAGGGTTGGACCGCTCAATGGACCGATCGATCCGTCTATCAAGCGGTCAATACTACCTCTTGGTTTCTCAGTTGAAGAGTGAAACTACTGCAAGCAGTAAAAGACCGATCGATAGGTCTTGGGACTGATCGAGCGATCTGGCTGTTATGAGTAAATTTTCACTATTTCTTTTGAGGTTTACTTTCAAAAGGGGTGTTCTTCCAAGGGTTTAAACCCTCTCTTGTGTATCTTTTTACTTCAAATCATGGTTTGGAAAGCCCTCTCCCTTTTTGGTTTGGTTTCTTTTCTTTCAAATGGTTTCTTCAAGGATGTCTTGGTGAAAATTTATTGAGCCTCATGCATAATTTTGATAAAAGTCTTTCTCTTTCTTAGTTCGTCAGGGTTAGTTCACGGGCCCTGGAGTTGAGGGTGTGATAGTTTCTCCCTTTCAGGCATAGAATCACTCTATCTCAGGATCAGTATCCTAAGACAGCTATTGAGATAGAAAAGATAAAGGCCATTCCTTATACTTCGGTAGTAGGAAGCCTCATGTATGCTAAGTTTTGTACTAGACCCGACTTTTGTTTTGTCATTGACATAGTTAGCAGATATCAGTCTAATCCAGGGTAGGAGCATTGGACAGCGGTAAAATATATAATCAAGTACTTGAAAAGGACAAGAGATTATATGTTGTTTACCAAGAAGACAGTCTAGTACCTTTAGGATACACGAACTTGGATTTTTAATTAAACAAGGATTCCCAAAAATATACCTCGAATATGTGTTTACTTTGGAAGATGGAACACATCGAGAGTAAATATCACCTGATACGAGAGATTGTACAAATAGGTGATGTAGCCCTGGTGAAGATTGCATCAGGAGACAGTCTTGCAAATTCTCTTACAAAGAGCTTACCATTTAAGGTTTTTGACAGTCATGTAGAGGGTATGTGAGTTAGATGTACGGCGGTATGGTTTTAAGTATAAGTGAGAGATTGTTAGGGTTATATACTAAAAATCATGATTTTTGTTTTAGTATTTAATTTTATTTATTAATAAAATTAATTTTTTCAATTTATGAGAATCTTAATGAGCAATGTATGCGTTTTATTATTTTATTTAATGTTGTGCATGAGTGTCTTTTATTCTATATAGTATTTAATCTGGTGTGTAGAGTTCAACACATAAAAGACCAGATTATCGGTTCTTGTAGAATATAAATTTTTTGTTCACATTTTAAATGAAATTTGGCACACCATCAGTACAGTTGTAACACAATATTTTAGTAGTTCTGTCTTGATTACGAAAAACGATAATTGTTTCAATCATTTTTGTGTGTATTAAATAGCACTAAGTTGGAGTAATCAATTTTATATTGATTTTATAAATTAATTTACACCTCATGGTTATTATGAGTGCTTATACTTTTAATCCCAAAATAATTATTATTTGCATATATTTAATATTAGTTATTTTAATTTATTAGAGGGTGCGATCTTGTATATATCTATAATCTCGGTAAGTTAAATAGCGATATTAACTATATGGTGAATATTAATTATTAACGGAATCCACGTCCTGAAAAATCAGGATTGATGATACCTTCTTACGGAAGCTTATAAGTTTTGACTGAACTAAATCTTATAGGTGAATTTTTATAATCTGACAGTTAAATAAATTAATCGAAAGGGTTTAAGAAATTTTCTAAGAAGTCGATTAAATATAATTGTTAGTAATTTAATTTAATCGGCGGGTATTTGTAATTTTATTGTGGGGTGAATAAATAAACATTTAATAACAAGAGATCAAATATTACGATTTTGAGATTAAGGCTGAGAGTGGAATTATAATTCTTTAGTGGAATGAATTATAATTTATATTTTTATGAAATTGCTTATGGGTTGAGGCAAGATTTCATAATTACATTGACAGCCCATATCTTATTTACTCCATAGGTTCCTACTGTAACCTATTTATATACTGTTATAAAATTTAGCCGCCAGATATTCCATATAATGTTCTAGGGTTTTTACGTCTAGTGAATCCAAAGAACAGATGACTTGACGGGTTTTGAAGAACACGATAAATCAAAACCCACACTTTGTTCGTATTTTGCAATCGAAGATATAATAGAAGGCTTGTGTAAGAGATTTGATTAGAAGTCAAAAATCGCGACAAATTGTAAAATAAAAGTTGTTGCAGCAACCGAAATCATCCAACCAGATCTCGAAATGTATAATTTTAAAACTAACTTTGGGAGTATTACCAGGTTTTATTTTTGATTGTTCGATATCAAAAAATTTAAATTGGAGTTTGTTTCAGCATTTGCTCGTCCGGATGTTTTTTGACTAAAATTATAGACATAATCTTAGGATTTTGCCAGTTTTCCCCAACATGGGGAACGTCAGAAAGTGCAACAATAATAAATAAGTCATCGGTGGCGGACTGAATCCCATATTTACCTTGCAATGGCATTCCTGACGGTAGACATTTGCTGTAATTGCAAAGCACTAACATTAACATCAACGGGGTTTCGTGACTAACTTCATCTCGACCTCGACCCTTCACTGGTATTAGTTTCGAACGTAGTGAACAACGCATCCTCCTAGTCATGTATCTGTATCAAGTTATGTACAACACAACACGGTGTCGGTATGTACCTTTGCATTTTAAGTGAATACGGGGCCATTAACTTCAATGTGTAATAACCCGAACTCAAGATACGAAAAAAAAGAAAGTACAAAAGAAATGAAATCTTGAACCTAAGTTCGGTAAGAAGAACCAGCCCGACCCTTTAACCTTTCGAGCCTGAGACTTGGGAAAGAGGGAAAAACACACAAGCATATATTAAAACCCGAATATTGAGGTTAAGAACTCATGGTTATAAGCCCAAGTTATTTAAGATAAGAGATAAGCTCGAAAAGTCAAGAAACGAACCTATGTGAAAAATACCCGAATATTTTCCTAGAATTAAATAAAAAAATTTATTTTGATATATATATATATATATGTGTGTGTGTGTGTATATATATATATATATATATATATATACACTAAAGTGGCTAACCTAAGAGAATGTGCCAAAACTTGGTGAGAAAATTTCATAAACTCTAGTTAAGTTTAAAATAACTAAGGTTAGTTAACTCATGTTTAAGGAAACTTCCTAGGAAGCTTCCTATTTGACTTTTTCCTATAAAAAGAACCCAAACCCTCTATTCTTCCCTTGGAATTTCGTGCATATATATAAAGAGAGAGGGAGTGAAAGAAAGAAAGAAAAAGAAAGGAAGAAGAAGAAAGAAGAAGAACCAAGAAATTTTGGTCGAATCCATGGATGCTAAAGCTAAGTCCATGATCCAAATCATCAAAGAGTGATCTATATAAGGTAAGCAAGACTCTAACACATCTGATTTTACACCTATCAAACATCTCTTTCATCATTTGAAAGCACCAATTAAAGATCAAGAATCGAATATAAATCGAAAAGGCGTCATGGTGAGATATTAGGACTGTCTTGGTGTGGCTGTCGTGTCTTGGAGTTTTCATGAGATTTTCTAATGGATCCATGGCATGAAAAGATTCTGGAATTGTCATATTTGAGTGTATAAAATATGGATGTAAAGGAAATAGACCAACCATTAACACACATGATGCTAGGTGTCACAGGGTCAAAATTCCAGACACGAAAAATTGCCTTGTGATGATACTTAATTTAACGAAATCAAGCCACAGCCACGGGAACACACATACGCACAGAAAGAGAATAGACACTCGAATTTTACAAGACACCAGCCTCAACCTTTGTATTACCACCAAGTAAAAATTACAAAGGAAAATGCCTTAGCACTCACGCCAGAAGATCTGTATGCACCTTAAAAGGCAACTCGAACATAGGCAATCGCAACACTGGCTCTCTTGCAACTGCGGCCTTTAGTTTATCGAAAGCGTCTTGGTAGTTTGCACTCCACTGCCATGGATGATCTTTTTTCAAGAGATCTGTAAGGGCAGAAGCCTTCTTTGAATAGCCCTGTATAAACTTTTGATAATAGTTAGCCAAACCAAGAAAAGATCTAAGTTCCAGGACCTTGGTGGGTGGCGGCCAATCCAAAATAGCTTGCACCTTCTGTTTGTCCATCTTCATCAAGCCCTTGCTAACTATGTGCCCCAAGAATTTAATCTCTTGTTGGTCAAACTCACACTTCTCCTTCTTTACATAGAGTCGATGCTCCCTAAGTCAGGACATTACAAGTTTCAGATGGGTCAAGTGGTCTTCCAAAGACTCACTATAAATGACAATATCATCCAAATACACAACCACAAACCGATCGATATAATCATAAAAAACATCATTCATTAAGTTACAGAATGTTGCAGGAGCATTTGTAAGACCAAAAGGCATAACAAGAAATTCAAACAAACCGTAACGTGTTACACAAGTGGTCTTTAGCTCATCCCCTTCAGCAATTCTCACTTGCCAATATCCCGAACGCAAATCTAACTTTGTGAAGTAAGTTGCTTTGCAAAGATGGTCGAACAAATCAGCAACCAAAGGAACAGGGTACTTATTTTTAATCGTCACCTTGTTCAAAGCTCGATAATCGACGCACATCCGCAGGGAACCATCTTGCTTCTTTTGGAACAGCACAGGAGCACTGTAAGGGGCTTTCGATGGTTGAACTAAACCAGCATCCAGCAGCTCAGTCAACTGCTTACGTAATTCTGCCAACTCCATCGGGGATATTTTGTATGGTGCTTTAGCCAGTGGTTTAGCACCAGGAACCAACTCAATTTTATGATCGGTGGCACGTCGAGGCGGAAGAGACTTAGGCAATTCTGATGGCATCACGTCTGCAAAGTCTTGCAATAAGTCAGCAACTTCTTTTGGCACTTCCATGGTAAGATCAGGCTTGATCTCTACTAATGCTGCAAGATAGGTCTCAGCACCTTTCTTCAGCCCATTGTGCACCTGAATAGCCGACAATGTCTCATTTTCCTTCCTCGTGCTCTTTCCTTTGCTTGTTCGATGGCAGCTCGACACAAAGCATGGTTGTTTGTCATCAGCGAAAAATAACCCACCAAGATATGGCATTACTACCACCTTCGCAGCCACAAAGAAATCTATACCCAAGATTATGTCGAAATCGTCAAGAGGAACCACCATCAAGTTCACCTTCCCAGCCCAACTTGAAATTCGAAGTTGTACACCGTATGCCATGCCACATACAGGTTGTGCACTCGAGTTCACCGCCTTAATTCTGTTGGGGCTCTTGACAACTTTCAACCCAAGTGTCTGCACCATGCGCTCAGCAACAAAATTATGCGTAGCGCCTGTGTCTACCATAGCCAACACAGCATTATCGTTAATAAAAGACTCAATGTAAATCAAACCTGTGGACGTCAGGTTTTTCTCAACATGAAGGGCGTTCAACAATTGCAGAGGATTGACTCTTGTTGGACTGTCGGAGTTTGAGTTATCACCCTTCTCTCCCTCAGCAACTAGGGCATTTAATTTTTCCTTCTTTGGACAATCCTTGGCACGATGGGGACCGTCGCATATGAAACAGCCAGTATTCGTCTTTCCTTTGCCTTACTTTTCATCTGCCTTCGGCTTGGCCTTCTGGCCATTCTTCCACTTTTTGGAGCCTTTCTTCTTGCCGCCAGTTTTCTTAGATTTTCCCTTCTGCTTCGAAGTAATGGCATCCGTGGTGCCTTTTCCCAACTTATAATCAGCCAAGCTGTTTGCAGCAGCCATGGGAGAGGGTAAATCCTTCACCCCTAGCCTTCGAAGTTCCAATTGTGCCCAATTTTGTAAGCCCAACATGAAATTAAAGAGCTTGTCTTCCTCAGACATGTTCTTGATATCCAGCATCAACGAACTAAACTCTTTAACATAATCTCTTACCGTAACGGTGTGCTTCAATCTTTTCAACGAATCCCTTGCAACCCATGACGTGTTGCAAGGAAGAAATTGCTCCTTCAATTCCTTCTTCAGTGTTTCCCACGAATTGATCACTGGACGAGCATCGTCTTCCATCCGTGTCCTCCACCAAAGTTTTGCATCTCCAGTGAGGTACATGGTAGTAATTGTCACCATCTCTCGATCTGGCACACGAGCAGCTCTGAAATGCTGCTCCATATCCCACAAAAAGTTTTCCAACTCTTTGGCACTTTGGGTTCCACCGAATGCCTTCGGTTCAGGGACCTTCAAATTCAATGGCGCACCAGTGGCACTTGTATTACCACTGATGGCCTTCTTCGCGAGGGGCAGCTCCGCTTCCAAGTCTACAACCCTGGTTTTCATAGCGTCAAACAAGGCAACAAAGTCGCCCATAATCTCCGTAAACCGATCTGTCGTAGCGGTGACATGTTGTTCAACAGTAGCCTTCAAAGGGATAACTCCTGCGGCAACATCGTCCATCCGCTCAACAAGAGAGAGGGACTCGTCTGGTTGGGGTGTTCCCACCAGATTTTTCAATTGTGCGACACGCTCTCGAATTGCCTCCATAGCATTTCCGCCAGCCAAATGATCAACCGCGCTCTGATACCAATTGTCACAGGGTCAAAATTTTAGACACAAAAAATTACCTTGTGATGGCACTTAATTTAACGAAATCAAGCCACAGCCACGAGAACACACACACACGTACAGAAAGAGAATAGACACTCGAATTTTACAAGATACAAGCCTCAACCTTTGTATTACCACCAAGTAAAAATTACAAAGGAAAATGCCTTAACACTCACGCCAGAAGATCTGTGTGCCAAAGCCGCTAGACCATGCCCACGTATATAGGCATGTGGCAGTTACTAGCGGTTGCTAGCCTGTACAAGCATTAATGTAGTGGACATCCCCCACTACTTAGGCACATTGCAGAAAAGAGAGCCCACACTGCTGACACTTGTCCTGCCAGGAACATTTTCAGCACATATTCTGTAACTGACAATAACTACTAATGATGCCACATTCTGATGCCACAATGGAGTCTTAACATGTCTTCAGAAAATAACCATCCATGACTGCCCATGATGTCTGCAGCATGGGGCAACCATGCACAGACATGGGTCGGCAAAACCAACTGCCAGTCATGTGCAAGGCAAGCCCCTTGAGTGCCACACCATCTGGTCAGTCAGCTGAAGTAGTGTCAGCTGCCCAGCACATGCTAGTGCCAGCTCTTGTCTGTCATTTGCCCAC
>JAULJZ010107320.1:0-11660 GCA_032270985.1 Heliamphora pulchella
CATTTATTGCCCCCACCTACCTCCAACGGTCAAGAACTCACAAGAACTTATATAAGGAGTTATTTTTCAGCATTTAAGAAGGTTGAAAACTTACATTTACTGTTCCAATGCTCAAACCAATCTCAGAAATCATCAAGCTCACATTTATTACTACAACTCCTGTTCTTGTTACTCGTCTCTCTTTACCCTTTTATTTATTGTAAATCAATCTTGTAAAGAGAGTGAGTGTTCTTTATTTATTACATCTCATTTAATGTAATCAAGTGTGAGTCACCCTTTAACCTTTGAGTGAGATTGTGAAACTCATCAAAGAAGTGTTCAAGAGAGATTAGAAAAAAACAAGAGCTTGTTTTCATAGGATCTTCTTGAAGTTAAAATAGGCTTGTGAATGTGCCCGTAAACATTCAGATAGCTCAAGTGAAGACTTGACGTTTGTAAAAGCTTTTAATACGCCCGTGAAGTATTATGAATAGTGGAAATACTTAAGGGAGAGATCTTGAGAAGTGGATGCAGGTTAGGATAAAGTCGAACCACTATAAATCTCTGGTGTCTGGTTTTTTTTCTCTATCCCTCATCGTTTTATATTTGCATTGCTTATATTATTGCATATCTTGCTTCATTGCTATATTAAAAGATTCTTAATTTTTTTTTAAATTGCTATTTATTTTTAAAGAACCAATTCACCCCCTATTGGGTTGCCTAGATCTGATAATTGGTATCAGAGCGAGGTTGCAGGTTCGAGTTTTCCCAGGGTAGTTTTTGAGGGGGATTGTTGGCTTTATGGGAGCCAAAATCTCCCTTAAGGGACTCGCTGATACGTGGGGGGTCCCCCTCCACGTGTCATCGAGACTGACCGCCCATCCTGCCGGTGCGCCACGTGTGCACTGCGAAACTCCTCAGGCCCACCCGTAGCGCGTATAGACGCGGAGTTTTGCGCTGCCATGAGTATAAAGAAATAAAGTTGCACCTTCACCACGACCTGCGGGTTTTGGTGAGATGGTCAGCGCTTGATCCTGACACAATCCATCAAAACCACCTGAGCCCAAGCAGATCGAAGAACGTAAACAAAAGCGAGATTAAAACCTTTGAAAAATGCACTTTTAATGATTTATTTTACGTAAAAGAACGGTCCAAGAAGATAATGTCGCGGTCCCAAAGAGCCAAGTTTTTAAAATAAATAGACAAAATTTTTTAAAAATTGCCCATACCGCTCGAGCGGTCCTTGCAAGGACACTGGTTTTCTACTTGAACACAAAAAAAAATAGAGTGTTTGCAAAGACCACCCGATAGAGCGCTCTAAACCCTAAAAGAACGGCCCAATAAGATAATGTCGCGGTCCCAAAGAGCCAAGCTTTTAAAATAAACAGACAAAATTTTTAAAAAATTGTCCAGACCGCTCGAGCGGTTCATGCAAGGACACTAGTTTTTTACTTGAACAAAAAAAAAATAGAGTGTTTGCAAAGACCACCTGATAGACCGCTCGAGCGGTCCGTTGAGCAGCCTGGCTTTGGACCATTTTTCAAAACACAACCCTTCACACCTAACACCAAAACATTTTTCAACCTTTTTAAAAAGCATCCAAGGCATAACCAAGCTCACAACGCCTACCGAAACAAGACTCAAAATCCTCCATCAGGGCACAAACATTGTAAAGAAGCATAAAACAACCGAACACGATTTTAGTAAAACGTTGAAACTAACGATAACGGAAAACAACTAACCCAAAACTACTCTCACGAATTTTATAACATACATGCGTTGAAATAAATGTCCCAAGGGTAACAAAACATACTTTCAAGATCAAAGCAATAAACATCATTACACGATCCAATAACAAAATCGGTAATAAACTACTGAAAAAGGTTTTCAAAATTCCACAATATGAGCCGAAACTCAATAGGAATAGATTATAATAAAGTAAAAGCAAGATATGTAATCACGCAGTATAGAAACAACTCGACTTCACAAGTATCAAAACTATTTTTTCATCCACAAAACCACACATTTTCATATGATCCAAATAACGACCAACAGTTTAAGAAAACATAAACAAAACGTTATTTCCAACACGGTTCCCACAACCGACAATGATTCCTATGCACCGTCTTTGTCGCACCAAGAACAAAGGTAACAATTATGAACTCTCGCCCATTAGCTTAGGTCCGGGGTATCCAATGACCCGCTAGGTAATGACGAGTTCTATATAAAACTACAACAACCAACACCTCCCACTGTGGCAAACACTTCATTTACAGGGATTAACACGAATGAGCAAAGCACCTACTTGCGCAAAGTTTTCAACCTTTCACCGAGGAGCAATGTCGGCCCAATTACACAAATATTATTACGTCACATCTATGGAATCACTAAAACCACGTAGCTCACTATGAAAAGATTTGTAAATACACACTGTTAGAGACAAAATGTTCAATGGCATTCCGTCACATCATCCATTAACCATGGAAACTAACCAACATTTTCAAAATATTTCTATCATTCCAACCGAACTGTTTAAAAACTACCGCTCAACCCCATGGGTTAACTCCAAACCTCTAAAACTAGATTTTCACAACTTTTACATAAATCTCACCGATTTTTAAAATTCATCTTTTCAAAAATTATAGACACACACACGTCCACCAACTTGTAGTAAACCATTAAAAAAAACACAAAACATGTTTTTTATCCAACTAAACACGATTTAAAAACAAAGTTCAACATTTATAGCATTTAAAAATAGTAAAAACGAGTATAAATCACATGTAGCACCCCTTTAAAACATAATAGTCTAGATTCATGTCTCAAAGAGTTAAAAACTCGACATTTCAAGCACCGGCGAGAAATCGAAGTCACCAAAATGCGATTTCGTTCGGATGAACGCGAAACCCACTGTGCGTATAGTAAGAATTGACTATTCGCACGCCAAGAGTTGGGCCCGAACTAAGCAAAAAGCCAAAGAGAATGTAGAGGATCTAGTTTGGGTTCTCAAGAGAGAGAGAGAGAGAGAAATAAACTTGCAAGAGAAGTTTTAGTTCAAAAACCAATGTGGTGAGCTGTCTTATACACAGTTTTTGCAGGCAGACCGCTCGAGCAGTCTAAAGACCAATCGAGCGGTCCTGCCTAGAAATTTTTTTCAACTTTCTGCTGCGACGTCCGATAGGACATATATTGAAACTAACATGCACTTTAAGCCAACACATGCATAAAAACATATAGAAACATGCTTTTCTATCACTATTAAAACGATAACCACACGTTACGAATATACATTACAAAATTAAAATGAATCGGGTTTCACACATACTCTCCACTTCCCGTTCTTTTTCTTAACAACGACGGTATTGGACAGCCAAAGGGTGTAGTGCACTTCCTTGATTACTCCTACCTCGAGCAGCTTCTCAACTTTCTCTATTACAGCCTCAGAGTGCTGGGTCGAGTATCTTCTCACACGCTGGACGACTGGCTTATGAGCTGGGTCAACACTTAGCCTATGCTGTATGACCTCGAGATTAATGCCTGGCATCTCATAAGGTGTTCAAGTAAACACCTCCACGTTTATTTTAGGAAGTCCACCAGGTTGGTTTTCTCTTGCTCAGCTATACTTAAGCCGAGCAAGAAGAAGCGGTCTGGATTGTCCTCCTTTAGCACGACCTTCTTTCGTGGCTCTACAACTTTCTCTATTGGTACTCTTCCCACATCCTTCAGAAGGGGTTTGTCCTACATTTCCATTAGGAAAACATGCTCATTCTTAAACAAACTGGATTTTCCTCGGATACCGGTCATGAAACATTACTTAGCCGCGGGTTGGTCCCCTCTAATCATCTCTACTCCTCTCAAGGTTGGGAACTTGATGACCTGGTGATATGCTGAGAGGATGGCTTTTAATTGGTGGAGCCATACCCTCCCCATTATGGCATTGCACGGGGACGGAACATCTTTTACTAAAAACTCAATGCTTTTGACCTACGTTCATGCCTTGACCGGGAGTGTGATCCGACCCATAAAGAGGGTTATACATTGAACCCGACCAATGGGGTGTAACACTTATGCAAATTCTCCTTTTTTATGCCCTAACTTGAAGAAAAGGTCAGCGTACATTACAGCTGTCGAGCTCCCTTAATCGACTATGATGCACTTTACGTCATATCTCCCAATCCGAAGAGTTATAACAAGCGCGTCATTGTGCAGGTGTTCAACCCCCTCCATGTCGGAATCGATGAAGGTCATATCTTCAACCCGATACTCGCTGCTCAGACTCTTCCTTTTGCTTGGCCCATCCTGCCCGAGCTGGGTCTGCATGATCTCTCGTTTATCTGTCGCTTCCCCATTTGATTCCTTATTTCGTTTGATGTCTCGGGCCTAAGAGCTGCGTGTATGACGCTAATCACGCCTGCCAGCTTGTTGGTGCCTGCCTCCTGTTCGGCTTGAGCTGCCGCACGTTGTTTAGCTCGAGTTTTTTCCTTATCGATGTATTACCCGAGGTTCTTAGCCTTTACTTGGTCTTCTAAGAACTTTTCGAAAGTCCTGCAACGATCGGTAAAATGCCCACGCTCCCTGTGATAAGAGCAGTGTTTCTTCTCGTCCCTCTTGCTAGGGTCAGAGGCCATCTTTAGGAGCCAAAAAAATCAAGGCTTGTCTTTGATCTGGTGAAGAAGCTTGTGAATAGGCTCATTAAACACCATGTTAGACACCTCGTAAATGCCGTTTGGCACTTCTCGCTCCTTTTTCATTTTGGGCTTCTTTTTATCCTTTTTGCCTTCCTTCTTCTGTACTCGGGCTTCCTTCTATACAGCTTGGGCAAGCTTCTCATTGACAACTTCTCCCATATCTACCTCAACCTTCTCGTATTGCTCAATCCACAGCATTGGCTTGGCCATGCCTTGAGCTGGCCTCTTGGTCAGGGAGTGTCTCAGCTTGTGGGTTTTGTCTAGTCCGAGCTTAAAAGAGGCCACAATGAGTTTCTCGTTGCAGTCGTCGATATCATTGAATGTCTCTTAGTTGCACCGAGCATAAAACCTTAGGCTTTTTCTCTCCGCCTTTTTGAGGTTGAGCAGAGAGTCAATTTCCCGAGGCTGTCTGCTATTGGTTATGAATCTCGTTGCGAACAAATTGGCCAACTGTTTACAGCTCCCAATTGACCCAATAGGCAATTTGTCAAACCAACGCAATGCCACTTCGCCCAAGCTAGAGGGTAATATCCTACACATCAGGGCGTTATTCCCATTTCAAAGGGTCAACATCTGTCTGAAATGCCTTATGTGACCCATAGGGTCTGTCTTTCCATTATAGAGAATAAACTTTGGTGACTGAAACTTCTTGGGAAGATCTATCCCGTCTACCTCTCTCGTGAAGAGGGAGGCTAATATCTGCTCCAATTCCCCCGAGTAACATCCTTGGCCGACCTTCTTGAGGTTGACTGCAACCTTCCTTCAATCTGAAGATGCAGCTATTGCTTGAGATCTTCCTACTCGTCATTACGCCTGAGCTCCTGCCCAGCCTAGCATTTCTCCGCTTGTGAGCGTTCAGCTGGGGCGTGCGTGCTGCTAGAGGTTTGCGTCTGTCAAGCCCGAGACACAACTCCTGTCTAGAGCTTCATCTCGCCGCTCAAGTGGAGGTTCCCTCCTCCTACCACTTTGACTAACTTGAGGATGGTCGAGGTCCCTCATTGGGTCCCTGTTGAACTGTTGGTGATCCGACTGCACTTCCAGTAAGTGTCCCCAGTCCAAGTATTCTCTTACCTTGTGGAGTTTTTGCCGGAGCCTGACCAGCTGCTAATTCGCCTATTCAGTTCATCCTAGTACTCCTCCACCATAAGCTGCAACGAGTAGCGTGGCGGGTAGTCCTCTTCAGACGGTGTAGTTTCGTGGAAGCTACCAGCATGAGTATGCTCTTTTCTTTGGTTGTTTCTGGATCCACCAACATGGATTTCATAGTGCACATGATGTCTCCTTCGATGTTGGCTCATTTGACGGTGAGTTACATGTGATGCTTCTGCACGTGGTGCATGTTGCTTTCTTAACTCTTCACAGGCGTGGATGCATCGGCTAGCCATAGCGGCGTTCCTAGTAGATTTTTCACAGACGGCCCAAATTGTAGAGGATCAAAGTAGGGATCTACAGCTCCTATCTGAGCTAGCTAAAAAGTCTAGGGTGTCTTCCACGTGTTCCTACACAAGAAAAGGGTGAGACGCTCGTCGGCGACTTTTACCGATGAACCCTCCGATGATGAAGTTAGGCAATGTTTAGAAAGAGAAAGCTAACAGAGTAATTTGGTAGAGTTTTGGCTAATGAGAATAGAATGCATACCTTTTCCCTCTGGTGTGTAGGCTATTTATAAGAAAAAATAGTTGACCCCCTTTTTGGGTTCGACCCAACCCGAGCAAGTCGGGTTGTTCCCCCTTTTTCTCTGATTAAGACTCAGCTATTAATCTGATGGTAACTTATCATTGCTATCATTCATATCTTTTTGCAAGCTCCTTTTGTCATGTCAATATGTTCATCGGTACGCAGACCTAATTTGGGCTAGGTCAACCTTCCCTGACACTCTAGCCCCAACATTGGTTCAACTGCCACTAATCTCTTATCATGAGCATCATCTCTTGATAAGCGTATTACATGCACTGATTACCATGTACCAAGCCCAAGCTCGGCTTTTGAGATCTCTCAACACATACTGCTCGGCCGTAGATGTCAAGCACTTTCTCTTTCGGACCTCGGCTAGGAGCCCCTCCTCGAAGCTCGAGTCGAATCACATGATCGATGCTCGGCTTTACTTGCCCTGAGCTCCTAAAGCTCGATAGCCCTTATCCAGGTGCTCGACCCTCCTTCCCCGAGCTAGAATGGATACACCCAAGGTGCAATATCATGGCCAGGTGGCCTGCAGTGCTGTACTACGTTTCACGTGGACTCTAAGTTTTTCTATTCGAGATTTATCCCCCTAAAAAACTATATATGTTTTAAACACCCATTTTTTTATATATAAAATGATTAAATTAACTTAGTTAAAAAGTGAACACTATTTTTAAAAATAACAAAAATCAAACCATTATCTGAAACAGTATAACTTTAAAATAAAAAATATGGGCATATTTGCATGTGCTTGGGATGTTTAAAAAACTTGGCTTTCAAGGGAGACTTTTGAATTTAAAGGGGAAAAAAAAAGATGTAGAAAAAAATTGAAGTGATTAATCGAGATAACTTTTTTCGGATAGTGTTTTTATTTTTTTGGTAAACTATCTAATATATTCTTACTTTTTATTTTTAAGTTGTAGTATTCGAATATTGGTACGTCTTTTTTATTGTCAATGATAGAGTTGACTTTTTAATTGATATTATTATAATTATTTTACTCAAAAAAATTAGTGTATTTGGGATGGTCATAGGCTTTTTTAAAAAAAAAAATTAGTTAATTTTTTAGATAAATTAATTGGTATAACTTAAAAACTAACTTATATTAACAAAAAACCAGCTTTTGGATGGCCAAATAGGCCTTATCATTTTTTTTTAAAAAAGCCAAAATAAAAAAGCTACTCTATAAAGCATCACATACATTCTAACTTTTCTTTCCTCATTTTTTTGAAAAAAAAGAACTTTTTAAAAGTTAAAATTTTTAGACATCCTAAACAAAGGCTTAAGCTATGTTAGGAGTGCAAATGAACCGAACTGTTCATGAACAACTTGGGTCCGGCTTGGATAAAACTCGTTTGTGTTCGATTCATTTAATAAATGCCACTATTCATAAACATAAAATTAAGCTTGTTTATTAAACTTGTTCAGCTCGTATAAACTCAGCTCGGCTCGTATAACCTCATTAAAGGCTCGTGAAACTCGTTTAAGAGTGTATGTAAATAAACTTATTAAATTTAATTCCTTAATTTTTATTAAAAAAAAACTTGATTTTACTTGAGAAAAATGCTCGAATGTAAACTCGAGTTCAAGCTTAAGGTAGCTCGTCTAAGTCATTTAAGTCGAGTTCAAACATGTTAATTTTTAAAATGAGTTGAGGTCGAATAAATTATTAAAATGTTATTCGAGTTCGAGCCGAGCTGAACATTACTGAAAAAATTCAAGCCCGTGAAAGCTCAGCTTGATTTGTTTGCACCCTGAGGCCTATATATATTTTAGTGGACTATGAGGAATTAACTAGACTAAAAAATATGTGAGACTCATATTTTTTGAATCTCTTTTTGAATAGTTAGTCTCACATTGTGATAAAAGCTTAGTTTGGTTTAGTTTAGTTCGATTAGTCTCGCATTTAATAAATTGAATTGGACCAATAATATTTCACATATGGCTTGTTTGTTATTCTGAATAGAATTGGATTGAATATGAGGAATTAGTAATATTAGGGTCTTACATGTTTTTTGCATGCCAATGAACCATGGATGAGATTATGTATATATGGAGAAATTTGGTCCATATTTGGTTTAAGTAGGATAAAGATTGAGATAAGAGTTTTAGAGTTATTTCTAACATTTAGATAAGAACGGAAGATAATTTGGAGTCTAGTACTAATAATACCAATGGGGATTGGTATTACTGATCCTATAAATAAGGGATTAGTAATCCTTCATTCATCGAATTGTTAATCAGAATCTCACAATACAAACGTGAAACTCATAATATCAAGGAAACAAAAAAAAATTAGTGGGCCAGCTTTGTCCCCTAATCCAATCCATCATCTCCTAATACTTCATAACGAACAAGGCAAATAGGGGACTAAATTGTTTGGTGTTCATGGGACTATTTATCCACTCTTTTGGGATTATTTGTCACTCATTCGAATTATCCTTCCATCGAACAGTTAAAAATTGTTGTAAACTCTTATCTTATATTTTATTCTACTTTTACTAAGCATGATATAAATAATATCATAATCTATATAATCTCATTTACTGTATAATGATATTTAAAAAATGTATGAGACTTACGTATTACTTGTCCCTCTTATTCTGTACAATTTCATCGTACACATGAAACATGAACTTAGTGGACATGAGGTCATTTGGTTTGAAAATTACATTTTTTTGCCTTAATCCATTAATAATTGTTAGATATATGTTGAGATTTTTGTGATTCTTAAATTATTCAATGGCGTTTATCGTATTAGGTTGAGAGATAATTTTCGAGGCAGATAATATGTGTTCGGACTTCATGGGTGGCCAGAAGATGTCAGGGGCCTTAGGCGAGATATTGTATAGAAGCCTTTTATATTAAAATTTTTAATTTTTTTGAAATCTTATTTTTATAAGTTGCAAAATCATTGATTATACTTTCATAATCAGGCTTTTTTACATATATTTTTGAATTCACGACATTAATAATTTACTTATTCTTTCTCATGATGTGGTCAATTTAAGATAAAATTTTATTAATTTTAGTTTAAAAAAACTTCTTTATGCATAAACTACTATTTCAGAGATTGTTAATTAATAATATTATAAGTAATGCATCAATTTTAAAAAAATATAGCCTTTTAATATAATTTAGTACATCAATTGAAGTCTTCTTTTTTTTTTTTTCTATTGGTACAACTTCTTTTAAAACTTTAATTCTGAAAATAATTCTAAAGAATCAATATCAGTAAATGTCGTATTATAAGAAACTTTTAAAATTAAAAACAATTTTTCTAAACTAACATCATCTAGTACATTTAACGTTTCAAGATTAAATAAAAACTAAAAATACCTCCGTACATTTAAAATTGTTCAAACCTCTTTTCATTTGAAGAAATAGCATGATCTATGTGTATAAAAAATAATGAATTCTAAAATATTATTGATATATCTTTTATAGTTTACTTCTAAATGCCAAATTATATTTATCAAGAGTTTGTTTTGTACGGAAGTTCCTTTTTAAAAAATTTCACCAAATGAGCCCTTGCCTATTTTATTTGTAGACCCGAGACATAGCCTACTTTATTTGTAGACCTAAATAATATATATTATTAATTTATTTTAAAGTTTACATATAATAATAATTTTATAAATTTTGGAGCCCTCATTATTTTGGGTTTTAGACAATTGCCTAATTCGCCTAATAGACGATCCACTTCTGTCAGACTTGTGCCACACCGAAAATTTTAAAAATATTATTAAGTTTTTTATGTTTTGTTGTTTAATATTTTATAATTATATTTATGTCCTATAAAATTGTACGACATTTATAAAAAATAGATGATCAATTTTTATTTATTAATTTATTTACTTCTAATTTTGATATTAATCATAACTTTTCGAATTGACATTGTGCATGGGTTATTTTCAATCATAGATATTGTATAAAATTAATAATATAACCGAATGAGTGGATTATATTTAAAAAATATTTTGGTGCCATACATAAAGAAAAACATTTGTTATGTAAATAGGGATGTAAAAATGGCCTGAGGTATGAGGGCGGTTCGAAACTCGTCACCGTGCGGACCTGGTTCGGCCTGTAAGAAGCTCGAGTCTGGCCCTAACCCGCATACCCCTTAATCGGACTTGGGCCTAGCATCTTTGAGCCCGTGGGTCAGCCCAGCCCGACGCTTAACCCTTTTGGCCCGAATATAAATATATAATAATATTAATATATAATTAATAAGTAAACTATAAACTAATATTATGCAAACTATAAATTAATATAATAAAATATAAACATATAAACTAATAAGGTATAGAGTATAAACTTATATAATAAACTAATAATTAATAATAAAATAATAAATTAATAAACTACTAATAAAATAATATTAAACTATAAACTTATAAATTAAATAACTAAAGAACTAATAAAGTTATTGATATCGTCGCTTGTTCTTAGTGGTTTAGAGAAGATGTCGCTCAAAACAATGACGTGATTCGAGTCTTTGTGTTCAATAGCAAACTTGGAAGATAAGAAGCGACGAAAATTAGGATTTTTGTAGTTTGGAAACTGGAAACGAACAGGGGACGAAAGTGAAAGAGTGAAGAGAAATGGGATGGCATCGTGGCAAAGTGGAGTGCGTGTGTAATTGAGACGGGAGAAGGGGGGACGAAAACTAGGAGTTGGGTTGAAGAAGGGGTTGGGTTAGAAGAAGAGTATTTATGTCTTTTACATAAAAAGTTAAACGGAGTTAATTTTTTTTACTGATAAGAAAAATTAGTATTATTTTGAAAAGAAGATAGGATGTTCCTGTTTTTGTTAGAAACCTCAAGAGTGATCAGAGTAATTTATCCTAATTTTTAAAAATAAAATATTTATAATAGTTAAAAAATAAATCAAACTTATCCCAAAATAAGTTAAAAAAATAAAAGTCTAGTATAATTAATGTTAGATCTAGGCAATCCAAGAGGGGGGGGGGAGGTGAGTTGGGTCTTTTCAAGATAAAAGAATTTAAAACCTTTTTTTAGAAAACTTTTAATATTGCAATAAAGTAAGGTATGCAAGAATATAATCAACGCAAATATTAAAAGATGAACAAGAGAGAAAAAGAACCAGACACTAGGAATTTATAGTGGTTCGGTTTTATCGTAGCCTACATCCACTCTTCAAGATCTCCCTTGAGTATTTCTACTATTCAGAATACTTTCGGGCGTATTCCAAGCCTTTACAAGTTTCAAGCTTCCACTTGAGCTATCTGAATGTTTACGGGCACATTCACAAGCCTGTTACAGCTTCAAGAAGATCCTATGAAAACAA
>JAULJZ010107342.1:0-11659 GCA_032270985.1 Heliamphora pulchella
AACGGGTCAAGATTTGTTCCTTGACTTGATTTTGACGTTCTTGGGTTTAGTTCAAATTGTTCGTGGGTTCAAGGGAACTCAAATCCTTATGGGTTCACATCATAGAGGTTAACATAGAGATGGCTGAGATGCATATAGAGGGTGGAACTGCTGTGGATTTATCAACGCCAGATGAGGTGGGAGAAAGGGTGGAAGGAGCGGGTGGTACGCTGGTTGAACTTGAAGATCCTTCCTCACATGTGGCTATATCTAACTCCTTCCAAGCACTTTTGGATGTGGAAAAGTGTAAGGCTACGGATTTGTGGACCCCAATTGATGGAGAGCACGAAGCGCCTCCCTCTCCCTCCAGACAGAAGGTAGGGAGTAAACAGGCTAAGCAATCTAGTGGTAAGAAAAAGAAAAAACCGTCTCTTGGTTAGTTAAGTTGGTAATTTTTTCTTGTGGGGTTGGTTAGTAGTTAGCAGCCTTGTGGTGAGCAGGGTTGTATTTGGTTTTTCTTAGTTAGCATCTTCCCCCGCTCCCAAGTGGGGGTCATGTTGTTTTTGTTGTTTAGTACCCTTGTTTTGTTTGGTATGTGATGTAACTACCTAGGGTATACCCTTTGAAATCATGTACATTTTCTTTTTTCTTTATATTACAATTAATTACCAAAAAAAAGCTGAATAGGGATTCGTATAGTGACATATCTAATCGTGTGACTAGCCAGATGGCTATCCTTGAGGACCTCCAGCTTAGGTTGGACAAGGCCCCCAATGATACTATTGCCTTGTATAATTTGGAGAGGGAGGCTTATAAATCTTTTGTTAAGCTCGTCCTGCCTGAGGAGAGTTTTTTGAAACAAAAATCCAAGATCCAATGGCTTAATCTCGGGGATCAAAATTCCAAGTTCTTCTTCAAATCTGTTAACTTTCAGCGTAATAGGTCTCGGATTTCTTCTGTTATGGGTGAGGATGGGGTTGTTCATACCGAGAAGAATTTGATCTCTGAACACATTGTTGGATATTACCAGAACCTTCTTAGTACGGACTCTCATAGCGATAGGATCGGGGCTAGTGACATGGAGAGGTTTATTACTAAGAGGTTGTCCTCTAAGAGTGTGGCTAGTATGATGAGAGATGTCTCTAAGGAAGAGACTCGCGTTACCATGGGGTCCTTTAAAGCAAACAAAGCTCCGGGCCCGGATGGCTTCTCAGCCGGGTTTTTTAAAGATGCGTGGGAAATTGTGGGTAAAGATGTCACTAAGGCGATTACAAGCTTCTTTGATTCTGGCCATATTTTTTGGAAAATTAACACTACCCTTATTGCATTGATTCATAAAGTCCCTAACCCTTCATCCATTAAGGAGTATAGACCTATTTTCTGTTGCAATACAATCTATAAATGCATTTATAAAATCATTGCTAATAGGATTAAGGATTCTTTGGTTGAGATTATCTCTCCAGCTCAATCAGCTTTTGTTAAGGGGCGGCGGATAACGGACAATATCTTCCTTTCTCAGGAGCTCTTGAGGGACGATCACAAACAAGGCCATGGCCCTAGGTGTGCCCTTAAACTTGATGTCATGAAAGCCTATGATAATGTGCGTTGGTACTTCATGATTGGGGTTCTCAGAGAGAATGGTCAATTGGATCCAAGGATGCATTACATCCCCTAGCTTTTTTGTTAGCATTGATGGTGAACTTAATGGTTTCTTCCTGGGGTATAAGGGTCTTTGGCAAGGGGACCCCCTTTCTCCTTATCTTTTTGTGATGGCCATGGAGGTTCTAGCTAGGATGTTTGTGAAACACACGCAGGAGGTTCCTTTTAATTATCATTGGTGTTGTAGTAAAAATAAGATTGTTCATCTTTGTTTCACTGATGACCTCATGGTTTTCTCCAAAGCTGATGTTATCTCTGTGAAAGTTATTCGACAGGTTCTGGATGGGTTCTAGAAGTTGTTTGGTCTCTCCCCTAGCCCTCAAAAAAGTGACATTTACTTTTTCGGGGTTGATAGTGTTTTGAAGAGAGAGATTTTGGATGTTCTTGGCTTTCGTGAGGGATAGCTCCCTGTTAGGTACTTAGGGCTTCCCGTTATCACTACCAAGCTTGCATATCGGGACTGCAAGCCTCTCATTAGATTAAGGTGTAGACTAGTAAATTTCTTTCTTATGCTGGTAGAGTCCAATTAATTGGCTCTATCCTCTTCTCCATGCAGGTTTACTGGTCCTCTCTATTTATTCTTCCCAAGAAAGTGTTTCACGAGGTTGAGAGTCTACTTAGGGCTTTCTTGTGGAGTGGTCCTGAGATGAAGTCCTCGAGTGCTAAAGTGGCATGGGAGGAGGTGTGTGTCTCTCATAAAGAAAAAGGCATTAGGATTAAATCCTTGGTTCTTTGGAATAAAGCCGCGGTAGCTAAGCATATCTGGTTCTTATTAACGGGCGGTGATGTGTCCCTGTGGTGCATGCGGATTAAATCCAATATTCTTCGCGGTAACTCCTTTTGGTCAGTTAAAATTCCGCAATTAGCATCTTCGAGCTGGAGGAAACTCCTCCAACTCAGACCGATGGTCAAGCACTTCATTCAATATGGGATTGGTAATGGTGAAGTTACTTTTTTGTGGCTGGACCCCTGGCATCCTTGGGGTTCCCTGATTGAGGCCAAGGGGCATAGGATCGTGTATGTTTCAGGGCTTGATCTCAAGGCTAAAGTTAAGTAGGTTGTGGATTGCTACTAATGGAAATGGCCTTCAGTTGTTACTATTGATCTTTTAGATATGCAGAGGGAGGTCCTCTTCCTTCCCAATGTAAGCCAGTGTGACTACGTTAAGTGGAACCTTAATGATAACAAATTCACTATCAGATCTTTATGGGAGGAGATTCATGTCCATAAGCCGGTGCCGTTATGGAGAAATCTGGTGTGGTTCAAACATCATATTCCTAGAGTGAGCTTCATCCTTTGGGTTGCAGTGAGGGGACGCCTTAGTACAGGGGACCGACTTAGGATGTTTGGTCTTGAGTGTGATGCTAGTTGTTGCCTTTGTTCTGAGGCTGTCGAGTCTTGTGATCATCTTTTCTTTGCTTGCCCCTTTTTTACTAAGGCTATTTGGACTAATGTTTTAGCCAAATGTAGGGTTAGTTGGACTGAGAGTTCATGGATGACCTGGAGGGATTCTTTTGCCACTAAGGTGGTTAGTAAATCCCTGGGAGCTAGCGTTAGGAGATTGGCTCTGTCCATTTTTGTTTATTGTATCTGGAAGGAGCGTAACCTTAGAAAATTTCAAGGCAATAAGAAGGGTTGGGAGGGTGTGTTTAGGGATATCTCTGCAATGATAAGAGAGAGGCTCTCCTCTATTAGAAGAGTGCCTGTATCCCAGTCTAATAAGGAGATCCAGGAAGATTGGAGCTTGGTGATGGATATTTTCTCGAATAATGCTTTTTACTAACTGTTTATTTCTTGATGCAGCCTGGTCGTCACGCATGGATGTTTGTGAGGTTTTGTCACTTTCCCCTCCTTGGGGGGCAGAGTGTTTCTTCTATATTGTGCGAGTGTATGCGAGGTCCCTAATCCATATTCCCTATAAGTTTGTTTTTTTGTGCAAGGTATCGTGGAAGAGGTTTAGGAGCAGTGAGTTTTGGGATTTTTTTTATTGGAGTGTGTGTGCCCTCCTATATTGAGTGAGTGATGCGAGATTTTACTGACAATTATAAATTGCGTTTGCTTCTTGTGTAGTGGCTTGGATAGTAATTGCTGAGAGTTTTGCTTCTATCTCCTTTGTTAGAGTGTAGAGTGATACACATGAGTGGAGGGTGTGAGGTCTCCGGGTGCGTGTGTTTCACCTTTTGGCTTTCTCATGGGTTCTTTTTGTATCACAGGTCCTGTATTTTCACCTATCCGAAACGGAAGAAATCCCGACGATGAGGACGCTTGCTTCTTGGCTTATCCTTCTGTGAAGTTCTATCGTTTTGCTTCCTAGCTTTGAGGGATGTTCATAGCCTTTTCCCTTGTTCATTAGACTTGTGTATATTGCTCTCTTATCCTATCTTTTTTTTTTTGGGAAATTAAATGTGACATAAAAGAAGAAAGAAATGCATGATTACAAGGGGTATACCCCAGGCCTTACAACCCAAACAAGCAAAATAAACAGAATTCAAAAGAAGTATATATGATGAAATTGAAACCTGTTCAATCCCCAAAACCGGACACATGTAAACAGACTTCATGCTACTGGATGAACAACCCCATTTCAAATGCATTCCAAACAGAATTCAAAAGGAATAAACATGCTGAAGCCGAAGCCTGTTCAATCCCCGAAACCAGACACCTGTAAAGGGACTTCATGCTACTGGATGAACAAACCAAATGATGCTCAAGCCCACTGAATAAACCAGAAAAACAACTACATGCTGGAACAAAAATAACAGAATCGAACATAACAAATAGCAAACTAAAACCGCCCCAACAAAAGTATCACAGGGAGTAAACCGAACAATAAACCTAAGCAAAAAGTACATCTAAAACACAAAACGTCCCCCGAAAACATGTGCCAAGAGTCCAAATGTTTGCTAAACTGAAAAGGCTATGGGCAACCCCCATAGCTAGGAGAAACCATAGGTATATAAATATAAGCAGATTGAACCAACACCTCCAAAACCCCAAAGGAGCCGAAGAGCCTCTTATCCTATCTATGGGGGCTGTCCATAGTTTATGTTTTGTGATACTTTCTTGTTGGTTTTTTTTTTGGTAATTAACTGTGACATAAAAAAAGAAAAAAATTACATGATTACAAGGGGTATACCCCAGGCCTTACAAACCCGAACACACTAAAAAAAAGACAAAACCCAAAGCAAAACCAGGCTTTAGGCTAAGCCTAAACCAAAAAGATAAACCTGGTTTGCTTCGTCTCGATCTAATGGTTGAGTTTCCTTCGGGATGGCCTTGGGTTCTCTTTACTGGATTCTCCAGGGATATCCTGTCTATTGGTTTGCTGACTTGTTGGGTCTCCCACCGCTTCTGTTTAGTGACCCTGTGAGCAGGGGATGTTGGTCTTTGCGTTGGCAGGTTGAGTTGGAGTTTCTAGAGCTGATCTGTTTGTTGCTTCCTTCTGGCTGGCTAGGGGGCCCACCTACCTCTGGCATCTTACTCTTAGACCTCTTTTGGTTCCCCTTAGGTTGTCCTTTTTTATTTTGGGACCTCACTCTGGTATAGACTCATTTCTTCACTTCAGCGGGGTGATCTAGACTCGATCCTTCCCTCCCTAATTGCAGAGTGTGACTATCACTGAGAGACTATGCCTGCCTTGCTTGGGTGTTGGGATTTGCTCTTCACCTTAGTCAGTTCCTTGGTATTCGAGGGTTGGAGCCTTTTGAGGAGCCTAGCTTCAGCAGGTTTTTAAGTTCTTTTTGGGTTTGGGTGACCCGTTCCACTTGCTGGATCACTTATTTTCTCTTGTTACGGTCTGAATTTTGGAGCCTATTACCCTTTGCGGGAGCCAATCTTCAATAGGAATTAGAAGTTTGTTAGTTTTTTTGGCATGTTTTCTGGTTTTATCTCCATTTGTATGTTGGTTCTTTCCTATCCATGCGGGTTGTGCGCGAAATTGTACATTGGTTTTTTCTATCCACGCGGGTTGTGTGTGAAATATGTTTTGTCGGTAGCTTTCCCCCGTTTAGAGCGGGGGTTTGGTTTTATTGGTTGCATATGTGTAGGACGTAGGTGCCTAGTGGTACCCATGTAATTTCCTGGGGTGTGCCCCTTGTAATCATGTAATTCTTTTTTTTCTTTTCTTTTATGTTACAATTAATTATCTAAAAAAAAAAGATAAACCTGGAAAAGAAAAATGTCTAGGCCATAACTTAACAAAGTAATGGGCGGGGAATCGACGCCACCTATTGAAGCAAAATACAAACAAACAAACAAACCTATATAACAATTTAAAGAACCAGGATGGAGGGCCCCAAAATTGATGAATTGGTGAAGAAATTCAATTAAATCAAGGAACCAGCTTAAAGGGAAAAGCTGTCCTCTTGAGAAAATCCGGTTATCCATCAGAATCCACACAAAACTATCCACTTGGAGAGCATTAGCCCTATCATGCATCACAACCAATAACCACAAAAAAGGAGCAGCAACCAAGAGCCCAGAGAAACACAGACAACAAGCCAAACGCTACACAATCAACCTCAAAACTGCAGCAACAATTCCAGCTACCAAAACTGAATAAAACTGTGGCTTTACAAACTGTTAATACACCGAGCCTGACCATAAAATCCAAAGAACCAGATTCCTCTTCAGCCGCAGGCAATGGGGAACCAGCAACTTCTTGAAACCACTAAAAGGAAGCAGCTCACACAAGTAGCTGCCAAAATCGAATAAAACTGTGGCTTTACAAACTATTAATACACCGAGCCTGACCATAAAATCCAAAGAACCAAATTCCTCTTCAACCACAGGCAATGGGGAACCAGCAACTTTTTGAAACCACTAAAAGGAAGCGGCTCACGCAAGCAACTTACAGAAAATAGATATACAGCAAAAAAAAAACCACCTAACACACACACCTAGTCCCTTACATAAGCCGTAAGGGGAAATCTATATACATAAATTTTGCAAATTAACAGGACATCAGAAGGAGGGGAAAGAACCAGATAACAAGAGGCAAAAGTATGAACAAAACTAGGAACAACCCTCCTAGTTAGGGAGCACAAAAAACAAACCAGCCTCAAGCTATCAGGGAATAACATCAAAATGTAGTAGCAGCAACAAGAAGCAGCAACAAAACATTTCTAAACAGCCTAGATCAGCTGCGGCACAGAGCAAGACGCAGCAATTCCTCAACGAAGGACCTTTTTCCTTTTAGGGTATCCAAAGACCAGTGACCTGAGTGTAAAGAGAACATCAGAAAAAAAAAAAAGCATAGATAACAACACACGCACACGCATGAGAGCTCACTCACTCCCCACAAAGTGTATCTCTCCGCCCTCCAAAGAAAAGATAGAGGTAGTGTTTTAGGCAAGTGTCATCTTGTCTGTACCGAGTCCACCTGAAGGGAGTGGTGGTATCGTTTTGCTAGTGGGGGTGGGGGGTCCGCCCTTAGTTCCATGATCCGTAAATTAGCGTTCTCTATTTCTGTCTATTGTATCTAGCAAGAGCGCAATTTTTGCAAATTCTAAGGTAAAAGACGCGGCCCTGAGGAGGTTACTAAGGAGATTTGTGCGTTGATCACGGGGGGAGTCTCCTCTAGACGTCGGGTCCCTGACTCTCTTATCAATCGGGATATTCAAGAGAGTTGGGGTGTTACCCTGGATATTTTTTTTACTAATTGTTAACTGCCTTCCTTTTGCAGTGGTGGGCCAGCTTTTCAGGTGAGGTTTGGGAAATTTTTTTGGAGAGTTGAGTTATACACATTTTGAGTGAGTGTTTGAGAGGTTTCTAACTCTTATTACCTGTAAGCTCTTTCTTTCTGTGTAGATCCGCATAGAAGGTGTAGAGGAGCTGTGAGTTTTGGGTTGTTTTGTTGTTGAGGGTTGTGTTACTTTGTCCTTGCGTGAGGCTTGTGAGTTTTGTGAGTTTTGCCCCTTCCTCCTCCTTGGAGGGCTGAGTGTTTCACCCAGATGTGCATGTGTTATGAGGTTGTCTAATCTTTATCCCCTGCTAGTTTTTTGTTGTTGTGCAGGTCTCCGTGGAAGGTTAGGTGCTTAAGTGATGCGAGATTTGCATTTTTGGCTGTGAGAATTGCTTCTATCTCTTTGTTGGAGTGTGGAGTGATACACCTGTGTGGAGCGTGTGAGGTCTCTGGGTGAGGGTGTTTCACTCTACTTGGTTTCTTATGGATTCTCTATGCATCTCAGGTCCTATGCTTTTTACCTATCCAAAACGGAAGAAGTCCCGACGGTGAGGTTGCTGAGTCTCGTGATGGTCTCTTTAGCTTCTCCTTTGTAGATCTCTCATGTTTCGTTTCCTAGCTATGAGGGTTGTTCATAGCCTTTCCCCTGTACATAGGGTCTGTGATTTTTGCTGTTTTGTTCTCCTAGCTATGGGGGCTGTCCATAGCATCTATTTCTCTGTACTTTTGTTTGGTGCTCTGGGTTTTGCTACTGCGGTTTCCTTTTGAAGTTGCTGGTTGTTGTTGGTGCCTGGCTTAGCTTAGTTTCGGCTTTGTTTCTGCTGGGTTCCAGCTTGGCTCTCAGCTTCGATTTTTATCTTGGTGTTTGGGGCTTGCTGCTGCGGGTTTTTGAGCATAGCAGGTCTTGGTTTGGGCCTTCGCTTTGTTTTTGTTTGTGCAGGCGATTGTGGGGCCTGCCATTTTTGCTTGCGGTTGGAGGCTGCTCCTAGCGCCGTGAAAGTGCTGTTGGGTGTTGTCCTTTGCTTGTTGCTCTCCATACTTTTCTGTTCTTTGTTGGCTTTTTAGAAGGATCCAGTCTCTGTATTTTTTGATGGTTTTATATTGTTGCTGTGCTTTTTGAGGTTGCTGGTAGTTTTGCTGGCGCTTGGCTTGGCTCAGCTTTGGTTTTGTGCTATTGGGTTTTAGCTTAGTTTCTCAGCTTCGGTTGTGGGGCCTGCTTCTTTGTTTTGTTGTGTTGGCATCTCTTCTCCCTTCAGGCGGTTGGTTTTTGTCTAGTTTGTGTTTTTGCTGGCTTTGTTTCCTACCCCATTATTGTTCACAATTATGGGGCGGCAACATTAGCTTCCTTATTGTTTTCGGTTGCTTGTCCCTCGGGGGGTTTTATTTGGTTATGGCTCAGCCAAAAGCCTTTTTATTGCATTTAGTTTTTTTCTCTTTGTTTTGTTTCTTGGTGGTGCGTTGTAAGGCCTGGGGTATGCCCCTTGGAATCATGTATTTTTTTTTCTTTTATGCTACATTTAATTACCCAAAAAAAAAGATAGAGGCAAATCTCTCAATAGGCTATGAAACAGCCTAATTGGGACATCACCCAAAGAGGCAGGATCGAACAGCTTGCAAGAAACCAAGAAACAGCGCTACTACATAAGGAGTAAACACAGAATAATGTTAGCATAAACCTCATTGCGCTCACTCAATGTATGGTATAACACTCAACTCTCCAACAATAAATCCCAAAGCCTCACAGCTCCTTAAACCTTCCAAGCTAATCTGCACAAGGACAAACTAACAGGAGATAAGGATTAGATAAATATAGCTAACACTCACTATAGAGTGTACCCCTCAACACTCCAAACGATAGATTCCCAAACCTCATAGGAAAAGCTAGACATCCCCTGCATAGGAAAAGGACAATGCAGTTCAACGGTTAGTTTTAAAATTATCCGGGGAGACACCCCAGTCCTCTTGAATAGCCCTATTGGTAAGGAAATCAGGAACCCTGCGCCTGAAAGAAACCCTTCCCCTAATCAAATCACAAATATCCTTAAACACCACCTCGGGACCACTACTCCTGCCCTGGAACTTACGAGAATTGCGCTCCTTCCAGATACAGTAGACGGCAATTGAAAAGGCTAACTTGCGGACCATCGAACTTAAGGCAGAAGCACCCTCACAATTCAAAAAACGATACCACCAATCCCTCCAAGAAGACTCAGCCCAACCACGATAACATTTACCCAACACACTAGACCACACCTGATGTGTGAAAGTGCAGTTAAAGAACAGGTGATCATGAGACACCAGAGAGCCCGTGCAAAGGCTGCAGTTATAATCACAATCAATACCAAACAACCTGAACCTATCTCCCGTGTTAAGATGACCCCTAATAGCAATCCAAAGGATAAAACTAACCCTGGGAATGTGATTCTTAAACCAGACAAGGTTCCGCCATATAGGACAAGGACGGGGATCACGAATGGCCTCTCTCAAGGAGCCTATAGAAAACTTCCCACCATTGAGGGGCCACCTAATGTTATCAGGCTTAGAGGAATCCGGAAGGAACCGAACCTCCCTAGCCATATCAATAAGGTCCATGGTGATCGCAGAGGGCCACCTCCAATTGCAGCCATTAACAATGCTCTGGACTTTTGCCAAGCGATCGAGACCCGAGTCATAAATAATGCGAGGGACCCTATCCTCAATAATAGAGCCCCAAGGATGCCAAGGATCCTACCATAGGAAAGTATCCTGACCATTCCCTACCTCATACTTAATGTAGGGCTTAATTAGAGGGCGGAGCTGAAGGAGCTTATGCCAACACCAAGAGGCTGACTGGAGTATCTTTACCGACCAAAAAGAGTTTTTTTTTGGGTAATTAACCAAAAAGAGTTACCCCTAAGGATATTTCATTTGATCCACATGCACCAGAGGGAAATATTCCCGCCGGTCAGGAGAAACTATATATGCTTAGCCACGGCGGCTTTGTTCCGCATAACAAGGGATTTGACCCCTAACCCTCCTTCCTTCCGAGGGACACAGATCTCCTCCCACGAGACCTTGGCCCCAGAGGACTTCATAACAGAACCACTCCACAAAAGGCCCTCAAGAGACGTTCCACCTCCTTAAAAACCTTATTGGGGAGGATAAACAAGGATGACCAATAGACTTGCATGGAGAACAAGATAGATCCAATTAACTGGAGTCTACCCGCATAAGATAAGAACTTGCTAGTCCGTACCTGAATTCTTTTGGCAATCTTATCAATAAGGGGTTTACAGTCCTTATAGGAAAGCTTCGTAGAAATCAAAGGAACCCCAAGATAACGAATAGGCAACAAACCCTCTCAAAAACCGAGGATATCCAGGATCTCATTTCTCACATTACCCTCCACTCTAGAAAAATAAACGTCACTCTTCGGTGGGCTAGGGGAGCTGAAGGAGCTTACGCTAACACCGTGAGGCTGACTGGGGAATCTTTACCGACCAAAAAAAGTTACCCCTAAGGATATTTAATTTGATCTACATGCACCAGAGGGAAATATCCCTGCCGGTCAGGAGAAACTAAATATGCTTAGCCACAGCGGCTTTGTTCCACATAACAAGGGATTTGAGCCCTAACCCTCCTTCCTTTCGAGGGACACAGATCTCCTCCCACGAGACCTTGGCCCAGAGGACTTCATATCATAACCACTCCACAAAAAGGCCCTCAAGAGACGTTCCACCTACTTAAAGACCTTCTTGGGAAGAATAAACAAGGATGACCAATAGACTTGCATGGAGAACAAGATTGATCCAATCAACTAGAGTCTACCCGCATAGGATAAGAACTTGCTAGTCCAGACCTGAATTCTTTTGGTAATCTTATCAATAAGGGGTTTGCAGTCCTTATAGGCAAGCTTTGTAGAAATCAAAGGAACCCCAAGATAGCAAACAGGCAACAGTCCCTCTCTAAAATCGAGGATATCCAAGATCTCATTTCTCACATTACCCTCCACCCCAGAAAAATAAACGTCACTCTTCGGCGGGATAGGGGATAGGCCGGACAGATTAGTGAAATTATCAAGCACTTTCCTAACAACCTTAACCGACTGGACATCAGCTCTCGAGAAGACCATAAGGTCATCAACAAAACGTAGGTGTATAATTTTATCCTTGCTACACTGCCAGTGATAATTAAAAGGCGGCTTAGTAATGTGTTTGTGGAAGAGACCAGATAGAACCTCCATCGCCATAACAAAAACATAAGGAGACAGGGGGTCACCCTGCCTAAGGCCTTTCTTCCCCGGGAAGAAGCCATTGAGTTCCCCATTGATGCTAACCGAGAAACTAGGGGTCATCATAC
>JAULJZ010107353.1:0-11659 GCA_032270985.1 Heliamphora pulchella
CTGTCATCTCGTATGCCAGCTTTCTTTTCTACTCTATTATCAGAGGTCTCATCTGCACTCTGGGTGTTATGTCAATCATGGATGCTAGGGTGGCCAGTGCATTGGCGAACTTGTTCTGCAGTCTCGGCACATGGGTAAAGATTACTAATTCAAAGCACGGTATCAGCTTCTCTAGCTCTTGATGGTAGAGAATTAACGTTAAATCCCTGACCTTCCATTCTCCTCTTGCTTGCAAAATTATTAGTGTTGAGTCTCCAATGACTTCCAGTTTTCTTGCCTCTAGTTCTAAGGATGCCTCCAATCTCGCTAGACATGCTTCGTACTCGGCCTGACTGTTAGTGACTTCAAAATTGAGTTTTAGGGACAACGGAACATGAGAATCATCGGGGGGTGACAAGAAGGACTCTTATTCCATAGCCGTATTGATTGGATGTGCTATCGAAATATAGAGTCCATTTTTCCTCCCCAACTTTCATTAGCTGTTCGTCGAAAAATTAGAACTCCGTGTCTTCATCCCCTTCAACTGTTTGGTCGGCCAAAAATTCTGCCACTGCTCTACCCTTGACTGATTTCTGGGTGACATATTGGAGATCAAACTCGGATAATAGCAGCAACCATCGGGCCAGCCTTCCTCTTAGTGCTGACTTTTCAAACAGATACTTCAATGGGTCCATCCGAGAGATGATGTTCACTGTGAAAGATAGCATGTAATGTCTTAGTTTTTGGAAAGCCCAAACTAAGGCCCAGCATGTCTTCGCCAATGGCGTGTACTGTACTTCTGACCCGGTCATCTTCTTGCTTAAGTAATAGACAGCCTTTTCTATTCTGGTTTCACCTTCTTGTGCCAACATACATCTCATAGCTGAATCGGTTACTGACAAATAGAGAATCAGTGACCTATCAGGTTCGGAAGAAGCTAGAATAAGTGGATTTTACAGATATTGATGTACGCCATCAAAGGCATCTTGACATTTGTGATCCCATTCAAATTCAACTCCTTTCTTCAGCAGACGGAAGAGCGGCTCGCATGTAGTAGTCAATTTTGCGATGAATCGGCTGATCAACTAAATCTTCCCCAGAAAGCCTCTGATCTCTCGCTCGGTCCTCAGAGGAGACATGTCCAAGATCGCCTTATTCTTTGAAGGATCGACTTCAATGCCTCTTTGAGTGATCATGAATCCGAGCATTTTTTGGCAGTGACTCCGAAGGCACACTTTTGCAGGTTGAGCCGCATTCTGTACTTTCAAATTCTTTCAAAGAATTTTCGCAGTGCTACGATGTGGCTATCCCGATCCTTAGACTTGACTATCATATCATCTACGTACACTTCGACCTCCTTATGTATCATGTCATGAAGTAAAGTAGTGGCGGCCCTTTGATAGGTTGCCCCTGCATTCTTTAGACTGAACGGCATCACACGATAACAATAGCTGCCCCAAGGCGTGGTGAATGTCGTCTTTTCACTATCTTTGGAACCCATCAGAATCTGGTTGTACCTGAAAAAACCGTCCATAAATGATAGCAAAGCATGCCCTGCTGTACTGTCCACCAAGACATCGATGTGTGGAAACGAGAAATCATCTTTTGGGCTAGCCTTGTTGAGATTCCAAAAATCCAGGCAGACCTGGATACGACCGTCCTTCTTTAAAACTGGCACTATATTGGCTACCCACTTCGGATACTCGGTTACCATTAGGAATCCTGCATCGATCTGTTTGGCAACTTCTTCTTTGATCTTCAGAGCCCATTCTGGTTGGATGCGTCTTAATTTTTGTTTGACTGGTTTAGCATCGGGGTATAGAGGGATATGGTGCTGGACGATGTCGGGATCAATTCCGGGTATATCCTCATAAGACCATGCAAATATATCTTTGAATTCTTTTAATAAAGTTATTAATTGTTCTTATTCGACTAAGGATAAAGAAGAACCAATTTGAACATTTTGCGGGTTAGTTTCATTATTTAAATTTATTGACAAAATTTCTTCAATTATTGGTTGGGCACGCATTTCTTCTTCTCTTTTTATCAGAAGTTTTATTTCTTCAGGGATGTCCACGTCGAATTCAAAATTGTCAAAAAGCATATGAAATAAATCGAACAAAGCAGAGTAACCGAAAATCTTGTTCATTTCATTAAGAACAGTGGGAATTATAAAAATCAACGGTAAAATCAGAAAGATGAGCACTAATAGACGTGCCCTCAATTACAGACTCCAAATCAAACTTGGACTCAGGATAGATGACCTGCACACCAGAAGACTCGACGGACCAATTCTTCACCTCCTTCATAGCCACATCGACGATAAGCTTGGTGCAATCGGTTGGTGCACCGAAATCCATCATGAAACAGTTCTAATCAGTTGCTTGCAGCTGAGCCATCTTCTTGTTAAACAGCATTCCCATGTTGGCACCATCAAACTTGTCAGCCTAGTCTTCCTCCCGGACGTTCTTTCCTTCTTCTTTCCCTTCCACTGTCTTTTCTTCTTTTGTGTCAAATAGCTGGTGGCTGAAAAAGATCTCCAACCCTGGTAACTTTTGATTGGTTTCTTCGTCGATCCACGGTTCTGAAAAGCCACAATACGCGAAATCTTTCTCTTCCTTGACGAAGTATCCATTGAGTGTCCAGAAGTAATTGGCCTTTCTCCCCCTTCTAGGCTCTTCCAGATCTTCTTCCGTTGGCTCATACCTAAGACCAAGACCGTGTGAAGTCGGCAATACCTGAATGGGTTCTGAGATTCCCTGCAGTTTACGTCACAATCCCATGCCAGGGAAGAAGGACATTTTTCTCATCATCGTTACAGCCCTCGGGTTGACATACCTTTCTTCTTCATTCATCAACGTTTGGACAGCCTTTACTTCATCAAACCGAAAGCCACTGAGTAATACGTCATCTTCACTATGCTGAACTTCTAGTGGAGTTGTACCCTCCCCTCCTTTCGGGGGTGAATACTGTCTTCTCCATGAATGGTCAGAACTGTCCCGTTCTTTATCATTTTCAGTTTCTGGTGAAGGGTAGAGGGTACCGCCTAAACATTCGGGTCATGTAGCCATGGCCTGCCTAGCAGCAGATTGAAGGAGGCCGGCACATCTAATACGTGGAACTCAATTGACGTTTTCAGTGGTCCTACTAAAACAGCGAACGTCACCAGTCCTAGTACATCTCTCCTTGTGTTGTCGTAGGCTCGTACTCCTTGATTGCAAAGAGTGAACTGGTCTGGCCTCATCCCTAAGCAGACGGCTGTTCTCAATGGGCAAACATTCAAGGCAGACCCATTATCAATGAGGGTAACCGGGACCCATTTTTATAGGTACTTGACAGTGATATGAAGTGGTTTGTCGTGACTTTTTCCCTCAGGGCAAATCCTTATCAGAGAAAGAAATGACTTTTGGTTCAACCGTCGGCAGAATCAATCCAATCAATTGCTCAGGGATGGCTTCTATCGAAATGCTGGCTTTACTCAAAACTTTTAGCACAGCTTGCCTGTGTTTATGCGAGGCCATCAGTAGCCCCCAAATGCTGATGTTGGCTTGCGTCTTCTTCAATTGTCTCAACACCGCATCATCTTCCTCTTCCTGTTCTTTCTCTTTTTCTTTTCCACTCTGCTGCCCTCTTTCCAGTTGGGCTGGTTTGAAGTGTCGCCCACTTCTGGTGAGATGTTCTACATCTTTCTCAAGATCCCACATTCTTGTTATTGTGTCACCGGTCTTCCTTACTTCGTTCACAGGCGGAGGGTTATCAAATGCCCACAAATCGCCTAAATCAATGATCGCCAGTCTTCGTTTCCTTTCTTTGTCATCTTCGATAGCCCAGGTATTGTCAATCTTCTCCTAGATATCTTTGTCAATAAAGTCCACTTGTTGCTCCTGAGCGGCCCAAAAGTCAGTCCACTCGGCCCCATCTGATTTTAGCACAATTCTCACCAGCTAGTAAGATTGCATGTCGTCAACGTGTACTTTCTCTTCAAATAGTTGGGAAAGAGTGATTCCATCAAGTATATGACCAAATCCATAAGGCCGAGTTGGATAATCCAATGGCCAGTCATCCTCTTCATTACGCTCCTCTTCCTTTTGTTGGTTTGCCTGTATCGCTGCATGATGTCCTTCCCAGTCATTATCGTTCCACTCCTCCATGATATCCCAGCCATTTCCAGCCATGATCAATGAACAATCCTCCTGATTTTTAATAATGGAGACACAAGGACGTGGCAAGTATGTTGAACAGATGTGCTGACTCCGGTCCTTTGATTCCCTCAAAAATATGTGGTTTACTCCAGCTTGCCTGGCATGATTTGGCAGTGGGTTGGTTGTGACGTTTGGTTTTGGGGTGACTGATGGAGGATGGATCACTTTGTTATCAATGAGATTCTGAATCTCATGGTGGAGTCTCAAACATTTGTCGGTTAGATGCCCATGACCTTGGTGGAAGGCACAATATTGGGAAGTATTGAATCTTGGTTGCAAGGGATCGGGTACCGGCATGGGGTCTAAAGGTATGAGGAGCCCTTTCTCGACAAGTCGATTCAGGGCGGTGGACAAGGAAATGTTGATGGGGGTGAAGACCCTCCTCGGCTTTTGTTGCTGTTGGCCGTGGTCTGATTGCTGAAAATTGTTCGTTGGATGGGTGGGAGGGGAAGGATTCAAAAGGTTTACCTCGCCTGAGCGAGCCACAAGTTGATTTTGGTTGGTTGCGGGAAAGGTCCTTCTTCGTGGTTTCTGACTGGGTTTTGCTTTCTCGATATCACCAGATTGGATAGCGTCCTCAATTTGTACCCCCGCGTCGAACAGCTGGTCAAAGGTGGAAAGTGGTTGCGTGATGAGGTAGCATTTTAACGAAGACTATAGGTTCTTTACCACCATCCTTACTTGCTTCTTTTTAGAAGGTCTGTTTGTCATTTTAGCAGCCTTGCCTCTCCAGCGGGTCAAAAAGTTAACAAAAGATTCCTGGTTCTCTTGTCGGGTTGTTTTGAGCTCTCGAGTAGTGACGTCCAGCTGGACGTTGTAACTATACTGATTGATGAAGGCAGTGGCTATATCTTCTCATGTTCTAATTTTAGCCACTTCCAGAGAAAGAAACCACCTTTGCGCGGCCCCAAAAAGCGATCGGTGGAACAAACAGCTGGTCCTTAATTTGATCGTCGATCCCCATGGGGGAGAGAGTGCCCACGTACATTCTCAGATGGATACGGGGATCCCCAGTGCCGTCAAAATTTTCCATTTCCGGCATATTAAACTTCTCAGGCAGTTTCGCATCTAGGAATAGACACAGACCACCTACGTCCAGCATATATTCTTTTATCTCTTTAGCTTTCCTCAGCACTTTTTCCATCCGGTTAATTTTTTTTGCCAGCTCGGATTCCCTGGTCTGAGCAGTGTTTTCATCTTCTACCACAATCGGGCGGGAAACTCGAGGTGGTACAGCAACTTGCGGTATCTCTGGCCCTTGGTTGTCATCTCAGAAATCTTCGCCATTCTCGTTCATATTGTCTGGCTGTCCATTCACACCAAGCATGCGGGCCTGAATTGCTTGTATCTGCGTCTGGTACTGGTTTTGGGCTTGGATTTGTTGCTCTATAGCCCGCTGTATCTCGGTAATAGCCCTCATCAGGGCTGTCAGATTAACTTTATTTTCAGTCATGTCGGTTGATTCAGATACTCTGCGCAATCTACCTGATTCTGATTTTACCCAAACTCGTGTTGGCTGTACTCTTCCCGGATCAATGGTAGCCCACAGAAAAACCTAGGTCCTAGAAGCAAAATAACAAGTCTTAGACATTTTTCGGAAGAATTCAGACAACAGACAGCAAATGTCCCAGATACCCAAAACAGCTGGAACTGAAAGAACGTCCCTGTCGGGTTCATACCAGCAACATAACATCTGAAAACCCAGAATGAGAACCAAAGGGGATAGATCAACCTAACTCTAGAGGAAATGTTTTGTCTAAGCGGACAGCGTTCCGGCAAGGAGACTATTCTAATCCTCAAGGGACAGGTTCGACTTATGATTTTTAAAGAGAAAACTGACAGCATATCGGTAGAAAAACAAAACTTTCTCACATAGGTCGAAAGAAAAGAAATTGAAGAAAACAAGCCTAGACAAAAAGGGGTATAAATTTAGCAAGCAGAAAGAAATCCAGAAGGGGGAGAAACTACCCTAGAGATGTTAAAACGAAATACGGGCATGGCCTCAAGAAGAAAACTATGGTGTGAAAAAAATCGATCGTGGTGAAGATCGAAAAATCCAGGTAAAAATCCGAAAGCAAAAAACTAATCTAATCAAAGGATAACAGAGAATTCGAATCGAACCCGGGGAAAAACTAATCTAATCAGAATAAACAATCCTAACATTATACAATCAAAACATACAATAAAGAAAAACACTTAATCCTATTAAGGTTAGCAGCGCCTAATGGGGTTCTAAGTTCATTATATGCAAAAGGCTAGTTTTGGTCAATTAAAAATGTACCTTTTGAATAGAGCTGGATATATACCTCCCATGCAGAACATGGTCAAACAGTGTGTCCGAACTCTTTTACTGCACCTATGATATCGTACAGTCAGCAAGGGTTGCCCGTCTCCCCAACAATTCTCGAAACAGATTAACGTTCAGGGCATCAGGTTGACCAAGCAGGAGGGGTTGAAGAACAATGCATATGCATGCAAAAATGCAAATGAGAAATTCTGATTAAGAACCAATGATGTTTTCAAGTCTAGCCCTCTTATTTGATTTTGAAAATCAGTCCCGAGCGGAGTCACCAGAAAATACTGTGGCGTTGGAATTTAGGGGTTAAAATGAGAGAATTCAAAGATATTTTGAAAAATACTTTAACACATTGAAATCAACTTTTGAAATTTTTCTTTTATTGAAAATAGAGTCACCACTTAGTTTTTGAGAAAAACTAAGAAAAACAAAAAAGGCTAACTGATCTTAAAAGCGTTTAACCAGTGAAAGAGGATCCGGGGGCTAAGGTACGAATCAGGGAAGGTGTTAGGCGCCCCGTTCGCCCAACCGTAAGGTTGGCCTCTACTAATCATCATTGATTCTTTAATAGAATTTCTCAAATGCATGCAAATAAAGAAAATAGAGACAAATAGAGAACATTCAAAATCAAGTATAGAAAATACATAAGATATGTACGTATCACTTCAAAACAAATAAATGTCAAAAGAAAAATCTTAAATCCTAAAGCATGCAATTTCTGACTAAAAGATACATAGATCAATTCCGCATGCAATATTGTTTAAGCAATCTAAATTAACGTGACTTGGTTAAAGGAATAAAATGCTAAAATTGCTATAATTATCTAAATATGAATTATAAATTAAAAAAAATAAGCTAAAGGCGTGATTTTAATAAAAATGACCAAAATAAATACCAAAACAAACTAGGTAAGAAGATAAACTAGATAGAAAATGAGAGATGCATACAAAAGAAATTATTAAAAGAAACTTAAAAGGTATTTTTATGATTTTGTGTTTTTTGTAGTTAATAAAAGAAAAGAAAAGAGAAATACTATAGAAGAAAGATTAAATTAACAAAGGAAGGTTTTAAAAAAAATAAAAGAAAAATTAGATTATTAACATTTTATATTTATAAAAAAAAGAATTAAAGGAAAAGAAGAGAAAATAAAAGAGAAGCGACATAAAAAGGATAATTGAGTTTTAACTATTATGAGAAAAGAAAATTATCATACTATTTAAAAGTGAAAATTAATTTAAAAACCTTTTGTGATTTTTTAGGTTTAATAAAAAAAAAGAAGAGAAAATAAATATTAGAAAAAAAAATAAAGTTATAGAAAGAGAAAATGAAACATTTTATGAAAATGAAGCTAATAATAAAAAGAAAACAAAATACTAGAAAGAAAGATTACACTATTGTTTAAAGGAAAAAAAAGAAAATAGAAAATAAAAAACTAACAAAAGAAAATTAAATTAATACTAGTGAAGAAACTTTAAACTAACATAAAAAAAATATTAAAAAAATGTACTAACTAGAAATGAAATATCAAGCTAAAATAAAAGAAATGAAATATTAACAATAAGCTGCATTACAAGAAAATGGAATGGAATGCAATGAAAATAAGAATCTAGATTAAATAAAAAAGAAAATTAAATGCTAGAACACTAAAAAAAGGAAATAAAGTGCTGGAACGTTGAATTAATATAAGAGAAAGTAAATGAAAAAAAAAATGAGACTTTCGAATTAAATGGGTATAATATTGACTATAATAACCATTTATCATGTAAGTGCTTAAATTATAATAATTAATAATATTGATAAGTTGTAATTGTTAAAACAAATATTAGCACTATTTAATGATTTAACAATTGGTAATAAACTTAATAATGAAAGTAAATAAATAAAACGAGTAGGCTAAGTAAACTAAAACTAGAATTTAAAGTAATGTAAGAATATAACAACTACATAAGTGATGCGAGAACGTAATTAAAAAAGGAATTGACCAAATTAAACTTGACCACTCCAAAGGGGTAGAAAGTGGAGGTAGAAGGGCCGGGGATCCAAACGAGGTACCTAGGTTGCCGGGGAATCCTCAAGTCAGTAGAATAAGCTCCAATTGTCCAATCCTCGGGTGGTAATCGAAGCAATGTAGGCTTCAATGTAGGTATTGGAGATTCGGGACTCAGTATATCGATCGGGTTTCAGCGTCAGGGCTCGGAATCGCTCGGTATATCGACAGAGTCTCTCTCACTCAAAATTCTGTCATTCAAAATTTTGTCTTTGAAAACGTATCAGGGGTACGATATTTATAGAGTTCTTCAGCCAATGAGATGCTACCACATTTTGGGGACACGTTAGGCCATTTGGAGTTGGCGACCGCCACAATGTGAGTTGGCGGTCGCCATATTAATGTTGGTGGTCGCCATTTTTGGAAAAGGTTCCACAAGGTTCTATTGACAGTCGCCACAATGAAATTGGCGGTCGCCATGTTTGGGAATTGCTTAGACAACAAGTTACTGGTTTTGAAAGTTTTTTGATGGTTAATGTTCAAATTTTGAGCTTGGATCACTTCTCGGGGATCGAACTGAAGCACTTGTTTTACCTGTTTTCATCATCGAATTCACCTAAGATTGGATGGGGTCAAATCAGGGTGTCTACAGTGACCGATAGCTAACTCAAAAGGGCTCATACCCGTAGTTGAGAAGCGGTGCAAATTGTAGCAGAACTGTGCGCTGTCCAACAGTTGTAACCAGTTCTTCTGATTGGCTGTCAAATAATGTCGCAAATACTCCTCTACCAGCACATTCATCCGTTTAGTCTGGCCGTCTGTCTGAGGATGATTGGCCGTTGAGAATTTCAACTCGGAACCCATCAAGTTGAACAGCACCATCCAGAATCTTCCTGTGAAACGGGTGCCCCTGTCGTTCATAATGTCTTCGGCCAAATCGACGTACTTTACCACATGCTTATAAAATAACTCAGCAGCAATGTCAGCGGGACATACATATGGGGCAGGGACAAAAATAGCATACTTAGAAAAATGATCGACAACTATCATTACAGAACGCATACCATCCACCTTAGGTAAACCCGATATGAAGTTCATGGACACTGAGCTCCACGGCTTTTCAGCAATCGACAGAGGTTGCAGCATGCCCGCTTCCCTTCGTCGTTCTGTCTTGTCTTGTTGGCATACCAGGCAAGTCTTGACATAAGCTTCCACGTCGCCCTCCATCTTTGGCCAATAAAATGATCTGGACAATAAGGCAAGCATACACTGCCTACCCGGGTGACCGGCCCACTGAGGGTCGTGTGTCTCTCTAAGCAGCTCCAATCTTAGTCCCCCGCTACTAGGAACATAAAGACGATCTCCCTTGGCATGGAGAAGATCGTTTTCAAGCCAATAGCGTCGAACAATTCCCTCATTGACTTGTTAAACAAGCCGTTGATACTCAGCATCGCTGGTAGCATGTTGGGCAACTCTTACCATGAAGTCTGCCTCAACTTGGGAAATTGCAGTAACATATTCGTCGACTCCTTTTTGACTCAAGGCATCGACAACCTAGTTGTGTCGACCAGGCCTGTGCACCCACACAAAATCATATTCCTCAATGAATTCTTGCCAACGAGCTTGCCTTGGGGACAACTTTTTTTGCACCTTAAAGAAAGTATTAGCCACATTGTCTGTTATAACTGTGAACTTAGTTCCCATCAAATAAATCCGCCAGACTTGAAGGCAATGCACCACTGCTGTCATTTCCTTCTCATGGGCTGAATATTTCTTCTCAACATCATTCAGCTTTTTGCTTTCTGCTTTCAAATGCCACAGGGTGTCCATCCTGCGCTAGCATGCCTCCAATTGCCTTATCAGAGACATCTGTATGCACTTCAAAAGGTAACTCGAACACTAGCTCGTTTGCAACTGCGGCTTTTAGCTTATCGAAAGCGTCTTGGCAGTTTGCACTCCACTGTAATGGATAATCCTTATTCAAGAGAACAGTAAGGGCAAAGGCCTTCTTCGAATAGCCCTGTATAAACTTTTGATATTAATTAGCCAATGTAAGAAAATATCTAAGTTAGGGACCTTGGTGGGTGGCGGCCAATCCAAAATAGCCTGCACTTTTCGTTTGTCCATTTTCATCAAGCCCTTGCTAACTATGTGCCCCATGAATTTGATCTTCGGTTGGGCAAACTCACATTTCTCCTTCTTTACGTAGAGTCGATGTTACCTAAGTCGGGACATTACAAGTTTCAATTGGGTCAAGTAGTCTTCTAAAGACTCACTGTAAATGACAATATCATCCAAATACACAACCAAAAACCGATCGATATAGTCACAAAAGACATCATTCATTAAGTTACAGAATGTAACAGGAGCATTTGTAAGACCAAAAGGCATAACAAGAAATTCAAACGAAACATAACGTGTTACACAAGTGGTCTTTGACTCATCCCCTTCAGCAATTCTTACTTGCCAATAACCCGAACACAAATCCAGCTTAGTGACGTAAGTTGCTTTGTGGAGACAATCAAACAGATCAGCAACCAAAGGAACAGGGTACTTATTTTTGACAATCACCTTGTTTAAGGCTCGATAGTCGACGCACATCCGTAGCGAACCATCTTACTTCTTCTGGAACAGCACAGGGGCACCATAAGGGGCTTTCGATGGTTGAACTAGACCAGCATCCAACAACTCGGTCAACTGCTTACGCAATTTTGCCAACTCCATTAGGGACATTTTGTATGGTGCTTTAGCTGGAGGCTTGACACCAGGAACCATCTCAACTCTATGATTGGTGGCACGTCGAGGCGGAAGAGACTTAGGCAACTCTGATGGCATCACATCTGTAAAGTCTTGTAGTAAGTCAGCAACTTCATTAGGCACTTCCATGGTAAGATCAAGCTTGATCTCCACTAGTGCTGCAAGATAGGTCTCAGCACCTTTCTTCAGCCCATTGTGCGCTTGAATAGACGACAGTGTCTCATTCTCCTTCCTCGTACTCTTTCCTTTGCTTCTTCGGGTGCAGCCCGACACGAAGCACGGTTGAGTAACCCACTAAGATATGGCATCAATGCCACCTTCACAGCCACAAAGAAATCTATACCCAAGATAATATTGAAATTATCAAGAGGGACTACCATCATGTTCACCTTCCCAGCCCAACTTGCTATTCGGAGTTGCATACAGTATGCCATGCCA
>JAULJZ010107364.1:0-11658 GCA_032270985.1 Heliamphora pulchella
TGGGTTTGTTTTATGTTAAGTTTATATTCCTTCTTATCCTTTTAGGAAAGTGTGGATATATATACTTAATATAATATTTTCTTTTAGATTATAAAAGAAGGCTTCAAAAAGAAAATCCTAACCCATTAATTCTCCTAACCCTAGTCGCCACTTTCTCTCTTCCTTTTGGCAATCCATATTTTTCCTTTTGGAGATAAGTGTGGGAAGAAACCAAGGCAAGAATACACGAAAATCCGGATCGGTGCCCACTCGCCGGGATCGTCGCGTGCGTCGAGATATACGTGAGAAGATCGCTGGATTGTCCCGGATCGTTGTTCGACATCAAAGAAACTTGTTCAAGTTTTTTGAAGATATATTTAATCATAAAATATCAGATTATTTTATTATTTTTCATGAAAATCACACCACGTCGTTTTTTACGGTCACGACGTCGTTAATCAAAATTTTTTTTTCGTTGCGCGGCTCTAGCAATTTTGAGCTAGTGTCCTAGTATTTGTTGGTTTTTGTCTCATTTCATAACTTTCTCATTTAGCTAAGTAATTTGTTACTTATTTTACTATTTTTGCAGTTGCATCTTCATCTAAGTGTGTTCGTAGATGTACACGTGGAAGACATGTAGATAAGATAATTGGATGCAATGGCGGAGCAAAACTACCAGTTATAATTCGAAAAGAAATGAAGGCATTCTGTGGGCTAAATGCCACTTCAGCAACAAATGAGTTAGGAGTTCAAATTAGAAGGATGTGTCCAATTGAAGGATTCAAGCATAGCTGGCGTGATGTTGATCGTGGGATTAAAACTGCCATCATACAGGCTTTCCAGGTAATAATTAATTTGTTAACATAATTATTATGCTTCTAATATAGTTACTAATTTAATCTATTAAATTCATTTATTATGCTTGTAGGATAAATTTGAGATCATCAGTGATAATAATGACAACGAATTAGCGCAAAAGATTGTTGATTCAAAATGTTATCGTATTTACAAAGATTGGAAATGCAAGATGAAGAGCTACTTTCTCCGTCTTTCTCGTGATGGTGTGGACCCGTATAGTCGTCCATACATTGGAGTTGAGAAAAATAGTTGGAAATACTTGATTGACCATGTATTCACAGATCCAAATCTTGAGATAAAATAAAACTTGCTAATATTAAATTTTCATTTATCATTTATATTTAACAAGTGTTAATATATGTGTTTGTAGAAACGATCAAAAGCTGAAAAAAATAACAGACAAAAGGTACCTTACAATCATATTACGGGGTCTCGGTCATTCCCGGCAATGATGTCTATTCAAGTAAAATATTTTTACATGAGTACATAACTTATAAATGCACTTATTATCACTCTTATTATTTAGTAATTTCATTACACTTTAAATTGAAATTTTCAGGCAGATGCAAATGGCGGTCAATTGTTTGACTTTTGTGATTTTTACGAGACTTCACATAAGTTAAGGAAGACCAAAGAATGGATAAGTCCTGAATGTGCATTGCTACATGTATGTATTTAACTATTGTATTGTTACTATTATCTTAATGATTGCAAAATATAATTTATTATTTTATCCTTTTATAATAACAGGCAGAGATGTTGAGATTGAGAGACGAGGCTACTCAGTCTGGAGTTCCTTTGACACAAGAAGCAATTTCGAGGATAGTCCTTGGAGAGAGGAAGGGTTACATACGAGGATTTGGGGTGGGGCCGAAGCCCTCTTCCTCCTCTAAATCTGGTTATGAGTTACAAACACGTGAAGCTGAGTTACAAACACTCAAATTGGAGATTGAAGCACTTCGGGAGGAACGGGAAAGAGAGAGGGAGGAGCGAGAAAGAGAACGAGAAAGAGAGCAAGAGGAGCAAGAAAGAGAAAAGGAAAGAGAGTGGGAGGAGCGAGAAAGAGAAAAGGAAAGAGAGCGTGAGAAACAGCAGAGAGAGCGCGAGGAGCAACAGGCTCATCATGAAAAACTTAGCCGCCAAGTTGATCACCTTCAGAGTATCTTGACAAAAATACTGCACAATCATCCTTCTCTTTGATGCAGTGTTAGAATATTTGGTAAGTTCATTGGTATTTTAAAAGTTATCAACCATTTGATCATATGTATTTTTTTTTGTATCATGGTATTAGATATTTATCTATGTTCATAATAAATAACCATGATTTTTTTTTCTTTTGCAAATATGCGATGGTACTTTTGGATGCAGTTCGATTATGGTTCAACTACGTTCTTTGAAGAAACTTAATTATTAAATTTTCATTTGAATGTTATTTTAAAACTTTAGATGATATTTGAGATATTGGATCTTATTTTGAAACTTTGGATGAGTGTTTTATTTTTTATTGAAACTTTGTATGAACATGTAGAAAGGTTGCTAGATTTATGTACGTATGGAGTCCTATTTTCAATGAATATTTGTGTTGGGTATGAATATTTGTGATTTGCATGGATGAATATTAAATATTATTTTATAAAAATTTTATATAATATAAAAGGTTATAAGGGATACTTTTACTGACAAAGAAATTATGTTGCAAAAAAATGAATTTTTGGCGACTATATTAATTAGTTGCCAAATAATTTAGGGTCGATTGTTTTTGGCGACTAAAAATTTTGGTCGGTAAACATTTGACTACTATATTGCATTTAGTGACCATAGTAGGTAGTCGCAAAATTCTTAATAGTATGTTTTCAGCGATCAAAACCTTTGGTCGTGGAATCAACGTACAATAGCGACTAAACTACATTCAGCAACTAAATTAATTTTGTAGCAAAAACAGCAACTAAATTACATTCAGCGATAACTCGTATTGGTCGTCGAATGTTACATTGCCGACCAAACTTGTGGTCGCAGAAACAAAATTTACAATTTAGTTGCCAAAAACATTTAATGTCCAGGTATTACCAACCAACGTGGCGACTAAAAAATTAAGTCGCCAAAACATTATAGCGACTAAAAACTGGACTTATGCTGACTAAACCGTTAGTCGCAAAATGTGCATTTTCTTGTAGTGAGGTCCATAATTGAAAGTATCCCATGAAATTGGATAGTATGTGGGCAGACGGAAGACTGAACAGGTATAACAAATATCACAATCTATTTTCATATATGACATCCGTAACCAGCTAGTGAGTCCAAACCTAACAATGCGTCACCTGAAATTTTATCAACGTGCATTAGCAATACTAGTGTAAATTCAATGATATCTAAATTATTAATCGTTACACAGTGTTAAAATGATATATTTTAAACGGTTAATCAGAATTCGGTAGAGAGCGACTCCACAATTTATATGGTGGACATGATTATTCCTTATAGTCACCTGGCTGTGGCTCCACTCTTATTACCTCGCTTTACTGGTATGCTTAACATCCCCCAACGGCTAGGACACCGTTTAACCGATCATTGTTTCATGCATCGTTTTCATTCGTTTTCATTCAATCATTAAATTCTATTATTTGTTCTTTAACTGTACATCATATCAATCATTTACGTGGAACAAAAACTAATTCAGACAATATAGACTCACCTGGTCTAGCATAATTTGATTTCAATTGTCGAGGGATTCTAAATCTAGTAACATGTTAAAATTACAATCAGATAGTATTCTACGTTTCGATTTAATTCCTCTATTTTTATATTTCTATATTTATTTTTATTAGACCTTTATTAATTATTATAAAAAAAATTATAAAAATCCCAATCATTAAAGATGTACCAAAAAATTTAATTCTTTTTATTTCATAAAACTAGTTGAAAACATATAAAAATATTAGTTTTGGCTCTAAGATTCAATTTTATTTCATTAAACTAGTTAAATTCATAACATATAAAAATATTTTAGTTTTAAATAAAAACTCTCTTAATTTTGCTGTTGCATTTTGCCTTCATAAACTAGTCTATTTTTATAAAATATACCTAAAATACTTAGTTAGGTTAATTATTCAAGATTCTATTCTTTGCTTAAATTTTAAAATTTTAAATGCTCAAGCTTCCAGATTTGATTTCATTTTTATAAAACTAGTTAATTATGTAAAAGTATTAATTTTTAATAAAATAAAGTTTGTTAACTTTGTTATTAAGTTTTTGTCCTTATAAAGATATACATTTTTTTATAAAGTATTTATTTTTTTATTAACTAATACAATATATAATTTAGCTATCATATTCATTTTATTAAAATTCTAACTAATTAAAACTAAAACCATTAAACACTTATTTTTATGTTATTTAAAATATTTAAGCTTATATTTTTTGAATTTGATTTGTATAAAAAAAACTAATTTGGGCACATAATATATAAATCTTTAATAAAAACTTTTTAGTTTTAATATTTTAACTTTTAAAATTCTACTTTTTTATTAAACTAATAAAAGGAAAAACAAAACAGCAGAAGCTAAAAACTCCAACAACCACTACCCAAGGAACAAGAAATGAGACATCCATTTTTGAGACGTTCGTTCTGACAATCCAGACGTTGGTTTTGACATCCATATATAGCTACGCATGAACATGTTCGTTCTGACAATCCAGATGTTGGTTTTGACATCCGTTTATAGCTATGCATAGACAATTGTGAAGTGAATGTAATCAAATTTACAGCAGTAGAAAAGGAGGCCCCAGGTGACGGCTGTACGGCTGTAGTCGTTCAAAATTAGTTTTAAAAAATTATTTTTTTAATAAAATTTATAAAATAATAATTTCTTATTCAGGCTCGCCGGAGTAGTTTAATTGCGATCGAAACTGTTCACTAGCAGCGTTAGAGCATCAAAAGAGTAGTTGTTACTGGTGGTAGTGGGTAGTGGCCTTGGACAGTGGCGGCGGTATGCGACAATAAACTGGTGATTGTGTTCATGGTCAGTTGGTGGTAACTGGTGGCTCTAGTAATTCCTGCGGTGGTGTGTGGTGGTTCTGGTGATGGTGGCTGGTGGTTCTGGTGGTGGCGGGTGGTTCTGGTGGTGGCTGGTGGTGGCTGGTGGTTCTGGTGGTGGACCGAGAGAGAGAAAGAGAGAAAACGTTACCGAAAGAGAGAGGGAGGTTGCCGGCTGCAGCGAGGGGAAGCAGCGGAGGCGAGGTCGCCGGTGATGGTGGTGAGCGGAGGTGGAGGCAGCTGGCAGGCGGTGGCCGGCGGAGTGGGTGGGGCGTCGAGGGGTGCGGCGGTGCGTCTGGGTTCTCTCCTTCTTCGTTTAAGCACGGATTTTCTTTCTTTTTTTTCTTCTCCTTTGTTTAACTTAATCTCCTGAGATAAAATTAACCTAACCCATCTAACATATACATACTGATATGGGACTATGTGGCTCAGCTTAAATAGGTTTTTAAAGCACCGGTTACAACTTCTGATTTTAAAACCTTCTAATAAATTTTATATTTACATTAAATATATTATAATTAAATAATAATTATTATTATTATTATTATATATATGTATATATACTTGTATATATATTTTTGTGTTATTATTATTTTTAAAGGAGTATAATAAAGCATCATGGTTTTCATATTTAATTTGTAACGATCATAACTGATAATTTATTAGGGCAATTAGTATTATATTTATTTATTTATTTTAATTAATTGTATTATTATTATTATTATTATTATTATTATTAGTTTTTTTCTTTCCCTCCTTCCGTTATCCTGAGTGAGACATCTTAAACCTAATATGTGGGTTTATATATACTGTGAGGCAACAAAACCTAATTCTCCTAAGCAAAGGCGACAAAACCTAATATATAACAAAACCTAATATATATATATATATATATGCACACTACTGAAGCTTTAAGGCTACGGTTTGCACAATTAACTTTCTCAATGGTGTTACTTAATTAACTCTTTCAATAAAACCCACCAGTTACTTATATTATTATTATTATTTTTATTATATCTGTGCATATATATACTTATTATTATTTTATTATTGTAATTAAGCATCATTATTTTCTGTATTAACTTTTTAATTAGGTAGTGTGTAACGGTCGTAACCGAACATTTATTGTGTAATTATTATTATAATTATTATTATTTATTTGTTTAATTATATTATTTTTTTTTTTTCGAGATATCACATTCTCTCTACTTTTAGAAGTTTGGTTCTCCAAATTTTACTTGGGTTATGTTAGGAAGTGTTGTACCGTACACGAAAAATTTTAGGTATCTGTCTCTCACGTCAGTTTTCTTTTTTTCACATCGCTTCTCATTCAGAATGGTTGTCCCCCCAAACTTTGACAAGCGATATTATTTTATTACGAAGCCGTTTCTCTTGCCGATCCATAATACGCACCAGTCGTTCTTCGACGACGCATCTTCAAAGTGAGATAGTATACATAAAAAAAATGCATTGAATTGGGTCAACTTCTTTGTACACAAGTAAGAAGTAGTTAGAGGGAGGTTACGACTAGTTCTTCTACATATCAATCTATGTTTCGACGGTCCTCCCGAGACTAGTCTTACACTTTTCTTGCCCTTGGTCGTTGTCGTTATTTTTTAATGATCTCCTTGTGTGATCTCGAGCAAATCTTTAACTAAAGTTAGTGGATAGAGTCGTAATCTCATTTTTCTTTATTATGACACTAGGATGGTTTAAAATTTTTGGATTCTTAGCTTAGTTCTTGAGATCTTTGTAGTGGGTTGGGTTCAAGGCACAGTTCTAAGGAGAACTTAATCTTAGTGTTCTCATTAAGCTTGGTTTCTTTGGTATGTTTTCGTCGACTTCTGAGGGTATCGATCTTAAATGAATTTCTTAAAGAGGCGTTGGTTTTGATTTTAATGATATCGAGATTTCATAAAACGGAGGTTTTCGAATTCTTAGTTTCTTTTCCTAAAGCATTCATTCTCAAATTTTTGAGCTAGTTTGGGTCCAGAGTACATTCTTAAGAAGGAATATACCTTGGTACTTATTATTAAGGTCGCTTATCTTAGTGTTGAGGATATTCGTGATATTCTTTCTTAAAAGTTCTGCTAGGTTTTGAGTTTCTTGATGTCGTGAGTATGAAAATTTTATTAAGGGTGTAGAAATTGGTACTCTCGGGCACTATCATAGGTAGCATACTAATCATTTGTTTTTAGTTCGGAATTTTAACAAACCCCAGGATTGGAATAATTTGACCAGTTATTCATTCGTTGTTGAAGTTGCTCTAACTGCTATTTCAGAGTTTTGTTTTGTATGTTATGAATAGGAGTAATGGTTGTTAGGGTTAAAATTTATAATCCGTAAATGATTTGGTATTCTTTAAAAATCTTAGTTAAATAATCTTTCGTTTTTCTATTCTCATCTAAACTTACTAGGTTTTTTTAAGAATACTGCGTATGTGGTTTCGCTTAAAGGGTTTATTCTAACTGGTTGCTATGAGGACATTATTTAGGGTCATGTGCACTACAAGAGGTTCTACTTCGTGTTTTGAAGGAGTACTGGTAAATCTTTTTGGTATGTTTACGTGGTTTTCTATTTTCCATGGAAGTTTTAACTCTTAATAATTATCATTATTTATCGATATTTTGAAAAATGTTCTTAGGATGAAATAAGAATGACTCCTAGGTTTGTAGAACATACATGAGAATCGAGAAAAAAAAAATTCATAACCAGATCGAGTTATCAAAGCTAAATTTTAAGAAAGAGATATAAAGAAATTGGTAGCCATCTAGATAGTTGCCCTGAAATTACGTCGGCCAAACGTATTTCAGTACAAACATCCAAGTTTACTCCCCTGGTCAGGATTTAAAGTGTATAGCAAGATTCGCCAATTTACTCCTCACAATGGAGTAGGTCCTCAAAAGTTATGGAAATACAAAGGATAAGGATAAGAAGGGCTATCGTCATTTTGAAATGAATTAAAATGAACGACCATAGATTACAGTTGTTGGTGGAAGTCATGACTACAGTTTATAAAGCTTGTGGTTAAAATGATAATTTTTTGTCGAATGAATTTGTATTTTGCACAAAAGGTTTAGTAATTTCTATTTTGGTGGAGTTGGTGTCTTAAAAGAACAAATTCAACTCAATTAATTTTTCTTGACCTTCCACTAGAAGAAACGGTGATCATGCGTTCTTCTACAGGGCTGTTCAAAAATTTGCCCAACCTGACCAACTGCCCTGCATCCGCCCACACCGCACCGATCTAAGCAAATTAAAAGAAAAGGGCAAAGCAAATTAGGCGGTTGAGAAAGAGATTACACGGGTCGGTTGATGGTGGCAGTTTCAATCACTTCCACCCACTATTCAACCGACCCGCCCACATATAATACTTATTATTTAGTTAATTTTTTGTTATATTGTTAATTTGTAGTTCATAACTTCTAACCTAATCATTAATCCGTAAGGCATAAATAGAATAGTAAAAATTAAAAATTCTAGATCTCAATATCTCATATCAAAATTATGTTTCGAATTTTTTTAACCCCAAAATATTTTTGATTTCTATTTTTCTATAACAGTGAGTCAGTGGCTTCGTGAGCCACTGACCTATGTTTATTTATTTATTTATTTTTATTTGGTGTTTATTATCTTTTATCATGAATGTAGGATGTTTGTTTTTGTTAGTACTCAAATGTTTTGTTTGAGTATTTTTTTAATCTTTACATGAATATTTTGTTTAAATTGATGTAGTTTCTAATTTGATCTTGGATTAATTGGCATTTTAATAAAATATTTATTTAATTTTTAAACTTTCAATCCGCCCAATCTGCCATTGCAAAACTGCTAAAAAAATAACTAATCAGTCGGTTTTATAAAGCAAATGGTTCGGCAGTATATTGAAATTTTTTATACCGCCATAAATGGTTTGGTTAATGGATTTTTATTCAATCCGCACAGCGCCAACCTGCGCACACCCCTATTCTTGTTATTGGAATTCAAAGATAATTACTCGGTTGATATTACTGTTAGAGTTGGTATACTGAAAATCATATTTTTAGTATTTAATTTTATTTTAATAAAATTAATTTTCTATTTTATGATAATTTTTATGAGCAACGTATGTGTATCATTTCTTTAATGTTATACATGGATGTCCGATATTCAATATAGTATTTAATCTGGTGTGTAGTGTACGACTTACACACAGAAGATTAGATTTTAGATTTTTGCATAATATAATTTTATGTTCACAGTTTAGATGGAATTGGACATACCATCGGTACGACTGCAGCACATAGTTTTAGTAGACCTGTCTTGATTACGGGGAACAGATAATAGCGTCATCTATTTTTTCGACTCTCTATACTAGTACATTTTGTATGTATTGAATGGGACATTTGGGATAATTAATTTTATACTGACTATATATAAATTAATTCACACCCTAATATTATTATGAATAGTGCTTATCCTCTTAATTCTGAAATAATTATTATTTTGAGTATATTTAATATTTATTGTTTTAATTCATTAGAGGGTGCGATCTTATATTGGTCTATATTTTCGGTGAGTTGGATAGCGGTATTATTTATATAAAAATTATTAATTATTGATGGAATTCACGTCTCGAAAGATCGGAATTGACGATACTCCCTTAAGAAAGTTTGTAAGTTTTGATCAGGCCAAACCCTGCAGGTGAATTTGATTATTCGGCGGTCAAATAAGTTAAGTGGAATGATTTAAGGAATATCAAGATGCCGATTAAATTAAATTATAAATAATTAAATTTAATTGGCGAGTATCAGAAATCTTAATGTGAGGAGAAATGGTAAGCATTTAATAACAGGAGCTCAATGATAGATGATCTTGAGATTATGGGTCAGAGTGCAATTATAGTTCTTTAGTAGTGTGAACTGTAATTCAGTGTTTTATGAAAATTGTAAAAACTGCTGCTGTTTTTCATAATTGCAGATACCGCTATGAGGTTTGCTTATTGCGAAAATCGCTGATACGTGTTTGTGTTCCACTTAAAGTCTTACTCATAATTACTCTACAGGTCCCTACTGTAACCCTATAAATATGCGGGTAGGCTAAATCGGTTTCATAACTTATGTTCTAAGACTAAAGTTGTCCTGATTCTGCCGGTACAAGTTCTCGAAAGATTATAGCACACACTATATTCGAAAATCGCATAAGGGAATACAGTAGAAGATCTGACAGGAGTTTCAACTCGGATTCAAATCGAAATTGAAGATTCGACCGGTAAAAAGGTATTCTTCTAAAATAACTTCGGATGCACGGATTTTATTTTGATCGTTCGTCATCAAAAATTTTATCTGAAGCCCGTTTTGGCGATTGCCCGTCTAGTTAATTTTTTTCATTAATTGTTTACAAAAATAAAGATCTTAGTAGTCTTGCCTCCAATAATTACAAGGTATTCAAGATTAGTTCGATAACAACTAGTTAATCTAGAATATAGTTTCATCTTTATATTCTATAGGATTCTTATGGTATCTATAGAATCGGAACCAGTTTTTGGGATTCAGCAGGAGGTGGTTTAACTGATTTTACTACTTGGGTTTGTCTCTAAATTGTTTGGCGTATTCTAGGTGTTCACCTGTATTATCGTAGTATCTATGCTTCTAATATAAGATATCCTAAGAATAAAACACATTACAAGTATCACAACTTCATACAAAGGTAATACTTTAAGTAGGATACACAAGTACTTCTATCATTAAAAACATGTAAGAAAATACAGAAATTAGCTAGCAAGCTCCAAAATTTTATCCAACATTATACAATGTTCAAGACAATACGCATTCTTATCTCAGTTTCCCACTCTTAATCGTTTGCGAGTTCATTGGTTAAAATTCTAACTTGGGAACTAATGTTGGGTCTCATCCCTTAAGTTTAGAGAGGTCCTTACTAGAAATTAAAGAGGATAATTCTATGGGGTATGGGCCTGACTTGTGTCTATGTTATCTACGATATCCATATCCTAAAAAATGTTCTAATGGGGACATATCCTAAGAGATGTTCTGATTACTACTAATCTACCTAACTAAGCATATATCAAGAACTTTATAAGCACATATAAGTAGTGTGAAGTGTCTTAAACTCTGGGTTTTAAAACTTTGTTTTGGGAATTTTGAAAAAAATTTGCTCTAGGGTTTTTAAAAAACCAACCTAGCTTTGATATCACTTCTATCATAACTCATTTTCATATATAGCATCTGTGAGACCCTGACCCTTATCTTTTAGGTCATTTATATATCCGATGCGTTTCTTTCAGTATATGAATAGTATCGATGCATGGTTTATGTTTTACAGTTGTAGAACAGCATGTATAAATATGTTACACATTTTTTGGGGTTTGGTAGAGGCTTTTTTGGACCTTAGAAACCTGTTTTTGCCTTGGAAACATCGAAAAACCCTTTGTCCAGTGGTTCGATTGACTGAGGGGCTCGGTTCAGTCGAATGAACTGAGTTTTTTGGGTTCGATCAACCGAACTCAAGGGTCCGGTCGACTGGACACTATAAATTTTTTGGTTTTCTATAAATAGGGCAGTGGCGGAACTTTTGAGATAAAACCTTTCTTCCAGGCTAAGAAACCCCCTTTTCTCTGCCTTCTCTCTAGCTTTGAGGGTTCGAGGCTTGGTTTTGTGTTCGATCCTTCGTGGATCCTTGTTGTCGAGGCCGAGGGCTTCGTATCCATCCGGACGGATTCTCGTTCTGACGCCGTTCAATTTTGAGACGTCAAGTTCTTGACTCTCCGAGGTAGGATTCTAGACCCTACTGCT
>JAULJZ010107375.1:0-11658 GCA_032270985.1 Heliamphora pulchella
TGATCATGGTTATCTTTGTGGCACCATGGAAGCTCTTAATGTTCCTATGGCAGACACACCAGTAAGCCGCTTCTATTACCAATTCGCAATAAGGTTTATTTTACTCTGCATTACCTATTATTAATGATGGTTTCACCTGCTGCCTTCAACTGTTATTGCTGTCATTGTGTTCCTTGCTTATGATTTTTCTGTTAGTCAATGGTTCTTTTGACTTGTCATGTTTCATGATTGGGATGCGTTTTCACTTTTATGATTTTGTTTTGGAGGCTCCTATCTGCTCCTTTTTAGATGGTTTCCATCCTTGATATATTCGCTTTATATAATTGATTTTCCAATTATTTATACTACTGAAACTCCCATAAAAAAAGCTTCTATTATTATTGTTATTATTATTATTATTATTGTTTCGATAGTAGTTAGGCTCTATTTATTTATTTATTTTTGTGCCTTATCAAGTTATTATTATATACTATTTATAAAAAAACGCAGGGTGTATTGCAGTCATTTGGCTTCCCTTGCTTCCACTCGTCTCCTTTCAGTCATTCTTCCTTTTCTCCAGTATCCATTTCGCCCCGCTTTCCTTTCACCCCGCTGTTCTTTTCTCTTCCTCTTTGTTTCTGTACCTTCTTCTTCTATTCTTTCTACCTCATTTTTCAAAAATTTATTAATTATGTTCCAAGTCTCTCTTGTTGAGTTGAATGTGAAGAAAAACTAGTTTTAACATAGACCAATCGAAAGGTGGTGTGACTGACTGATCGGTGTGTCTACAGGTGAGAAATCGAGAGTAGTAAAAGACCGCTTAATAGACCGATTGATCGGTCTATGCGATGCGTGTGCTGTTATAGCTGCTAGGGTTCGCAGCAGCCAGTTAGATTATTAGTTTTATGTGCTTTCTTTGTATTCCTCTCTCAAAAACTCTTCTCAATTTGTAACCTTCAATCAATATAGTGAAGTGTGTGATCCTGTGGACGTAGGCATGACTTGCCGAACCACGTAAATTTTATGTTTGTGTATGATTGACTCTCTTTCTCCTTACTTCGTTATTATTCCATGGTTTGTATGTTTGTTATTGATCTTGGACGGGATTAGTGATCGTGTTCTAATCCTCAACAACTGGTATCAGAGTTCCGGGTTAGAAGGTTGACGAATACAATGGCAGAAGAAGGCAGATCGACAGGAATTGAGAAGTTAAATGCTTCAAACTTCGGGTATTAGAGAATACATATTGAAGACTACATGTATGGGAAGAAAGTACACTTGCCGCTCTTGAGATCCCAACCGGAGGGTATAAAGGATGATGATTGGGCTCTACTTGACATACAGGTGCTGGGAGTCATTGGATTGATGTTGTCCCAATCAGTGGCGCACAACGTTATCAAGGAGAAGATTACAGTTGGCATGATAACGACATTATTAAGCATGTATGAGATGCCGTCAGCGAACACTAAAGTACACCTTATGAAAAAGTTATTCAATCTTAAGATGGCTGAGGGTACGCTCGTTGCACAACACTTAAACGAATTCATGACCATCACAAATCAACTATCTTCAGTGGATATCAACTTTAATGAAGAAGTCAGGGCTTTGATTGTGTTAGCCTCATTGCCAAACTGTTGGGAGGCAATGAAAACAACAGTGAGTAATTCTGTCGGGAAGAACAAATTGAAGAATAACGATATCAGAAATTTGATATTGAGCGATGAGGTTTGTAGGAGAGATTCGGGTGAGGTATTTAATTCTGGGTCTAATGCCGATACGATATTGAATGTTGAAACACAAGATAGAGGCAGTGACAAGAACAAAGGCAGGTCTAAATCCAGAAGGGGCAGAAGCAAGTCCAGATCAGGACAGCTGCCAGAATGTTGGGGTTGTGGCAAGATTGGACACATTAAGAAGAATTGTTGGGAGCAGAAGAAGAAAGTTGGCGGTGAGTCAGCCAATGTTGCCGATTTGGGTATTGGTCTTGGCGATGCCCATGGCGTACGAACACTGGCATTGGCTCATACATGAGGTGTATCGGAGATGGTTTACTAGCAGTTAATCAAAGCTTTTCCTAAATGCCTTTTCGCTTTCATAGGTCACTTCTTATGGAAAAAGGTAGAAAATTGCAAAGATGTAGATAGATAGGTTCAAATGAAATATTTTAGTTGTATGAATCATGAGAGAGAGCTCAAAATTGGGATGTTCCCCAAATTTCAGTTTCAAGTTTTGCACTCAGTTTGACTGATCATTACCGAGCCATTGCCACACTTCAGATCTAGGTTGGCCTCCTGTTCTTTAGGATTTCTTTCTCTTTCTTTTTTGCTTTTTGTGCGTCACGCCCATGGAGAGTAGATCCCTACTTTTTTTTAATCTGTTGTAGCTTTGGGAGTTGAGGCACAACGAGGGAGTTGGAGGAATGATCCTCTCCTCTTTTTAGAGAGAAAATGAAGGTATACCCATTTTTTCACCATTTTTATTTTATTTATTTATTATTATTTTTAACGGAGGGAGACCCCTATCCTTCATTTTAAGGGGTCAACCGAAAGCATTTTACTCCTACTTTGATTTGCTGCTTATTGTTTCTTCTAAAACACCGAATTAAGCTTTGTTGTCCAGGATTTTGTCTTTTTCCCGTGGATCTAAATACCATAGACGACATTATTCATGTGTATATATAAATTATGAGAGAGTGTTTTACTTGGCTTTTTGGAGTAGATCCTAGCCATTTGAGATGAGTGTTGTTTTTGCCGAGTTTGGCTGAGTTTTGCCGAGCTTGGTCGAGCTTATTTTTCTCGTCGGCTCATGAGCTTCCTACAGACGATGCCAATTAAGGGAACCTAGATTATTCTTATATCCTGAGTGATGATGAAGAACCTGACGAGGATAAAGACGATCGAGCCTCTATGTGCTTCCATAGTTGGATACCTGCAAAACAAGCTCATCGGCCGGTGACCGCGGGAGGCCCTCCAATGCCCAAGTCAGTTGGGTCTTTAAGAGAGGAAATATGTAGATAGATGGGTAGAATGTCCATATATTTGCCTTGAGTGTTTGGGCCTTTATATAGAGAGAGGGAGGGTTGACTCACATGTTTTGTCATGTCATCCCTCGCTCATCATGGCTAAGGGGTGTTTTGTTAGGTTTAACAGCCTTATTGGTTTTTTACCTCCACAATTTTGAAATGGACTAAGAACATTCAAATCAACGTGCATGCAGAATGCATTGGGGGAAGTCGAGGGAGACTAAAAACGCATTTTGAACCCGCGCTTTCAATGAGAAATCAACACGTGGTGGCGTTGTCGCGGTAAAAACACATGTTGAAGTTACGATTTCGACGTGTCTCTTGCATCGCCTGAGTCATCCATGAAAATGCATTTTGTAATTGCGTTTTTAATTTAAAAACGAGTTTTGAACCCGCGTTTCTGAAAACAATGCTAATTTGCCAAATAGTTTCAAAACGACGGCATTTTTAATAATAGTTTAATAAAAAAACATTAATCCGAAGAAAAAATTCGTCGTTAGGATAATTCTTTTTGTATTGTGCTCATGAACTAGGTAGCCAGACATGTTATCCCTAGGGATGCCATTGGGGCGGGGCAGGAGTAGGGACATAACGTTCCGTCCCTTCTCCATATCTTATTTGGGTAGGGGCGGGGTAAGGCAAGTTGAGAATGTGTTATTCGGCGGGACATGCTAGAAATATAATATGAATTTTTGTTAACCTTAAGAAAATATGTTATTAGTGATAGTGAGAGAGGTTATGGACCATATGGTATAAGAAAAATAATATTTGATAAATAATTATGATAAAAAATATTACAAATAAAAATTGGAGTTAAAAATTAGGGGTTCACAAAAATCTAATAAAAGAGTTTTACCATCTATTTATATGTTCTGTATTCTTCTGTTTTTGCATACATAAAATCTAATTTCAAAACAGTGTTCATCCTGCTTCTGTTTTAACATAACAGTGTTATTTTTTCCAAAAACAATTTATCAATAATTTTAATTTTTCGTATAGTCAAAATAAATTTAAAATTTCTGTTTCTGTTTTTCTGAATTTTAATTTCATATTGTTGTATTTTAATCTACTGCTACTTGCTGTTGATTCGATTTTAGTAAACCTACAAATTGTTGATTCTGGAGCTTGAGCTTGGCCCGTTAGTCCGAGTCTCAACCCGTTAGCCTACTTGAAAAATAAAAAAGCGATAAATCTTAAACGGTTGGCCCGGTCCGATAGCATACTATTGTTTATTATATATAAAAATTAAAACATAGTACAAAATAATAATAGGCCCAAACCCAGCCCTAGGGGTATACGTGCCTAGGCTTGGGCCAGGTTTCAAGCGAGCTTTTACTTGGGCTGGGCAAGCTTTTGGGCGAGCTGGCTAGGTATTTTTGAAAAAAATTAATATTTTTTTATTTTTTGAAATTGTATTTATAAGTTATATAACTTATAAGGATTTATATTTATTTTAATTTATAATTTAACTTATTACTTATTAGTAACTTTCTATATATTAGTTATATGTAATATATTTTAAGAAGATAATTGTATTTGTAATTAATTTATTAATACTTATTAATTATTGCTTCTTAAATTTTAAATTATTATATAATAATTATTACTTATTACTTATTATATATTAGTTAAGGTCCTTAACCTAGAAATTTTGAAGTTTTCATGGTAGAAACTGGTAGTGTAAAAGAGTTCTCCTCACTTGTCTCTAGCAGCTAGTGGGCCCATCGTTGACCACTAGTGGCCTCCAACGCGAGCCCAACGACTTTGATCGTCTTCTCGTCTACTAGTCTAATTACCAATAGCAAACGGCATTAATGGGCTTTTTGGGGGCCACTGGAAGAATATTGTAATATTCTATTCGAGCAATGTTATTTAGGTTTAGTTTACAATTTACTTATGTGGTATAATTAAATAATTAATAATTTTTTATTATTAAAAGGACAAATAAATAATTTTAATTATACCACGTGAGTAGACATGTGAAGTAGACTTGTAAAATAGATCTAAATATATTTTCCAATTCAAAAAGTAGGAGATATTAATTAGCAATCCAAATTTGTCATTCTTCTCGAATGCCCGTTGTGACTCTAATCTATGACTTTTCAAACATCATTGTGTGTTAAAAATAAATTAATTTAATAAAATAATTTCTTTACCATAATATTATTGGTGTTACTATCCAAAATGAAAATGAGTTAAAAAGGAAGAAGATATGAAGTATCAGCTCGTGGGCCCTACCTGGGCATTCACATCATGATATGAATTATTGGGTTTGTATCGTTTGTTAAATAAATTATTCACCCAAAAAATTAAACTGATCAAATTTAAATAACTTATTAAATAAGTTATATTTGTCTTAAAAAATAATCGGTCTACACAATCTAAAAAATTATATACAAATGTGATTTATTTAAGAGAATAGTCATATATGATCAACTTAATTTATTATATAACTAATCAAACGAATCTTGCAAAATAATTGAGAATCCAAAATAGGAATGACAGCCACCGTTGATTCATTCCCACCGGATGATTAAAAACCGTTAAACAACTAAGGGTTTGTTTGATTAAGGGATTTAAAAGAGGATTGGAAATTATATCCTATGGAGGTTATATATGATGTGTTTGGTTGTTACACACTTTAGGATGTAAAATCTTATTATGGTGCCAAATCCCAGGATATCAAATATGTGGGGGGAGAGGTATTTAATATCCTCTCTCATGGGTCAATTTGTTTTGCCCCTTGCAGTGACATTGGAGCAATTTTTGTAATTTTTTTTAAAAAATATACATTCAAAAAATATACCGTGTGAACTGTGAGCAGTTTTTGTAAGCATTTGATATTTAAATTATATTTTATTTATATTTTATAAATTTATATCCATTTATAACTATTATAAAAATAAATAATTATATATATATATATACTCAAGTATAACATATTTAATGTTATACTTCTTTATTTCATATTCACCTTTATATTCGACAATATTTTATATTTGTCAATTTATTTACAAACAAACAAACGCCCTAAGACTTTCAAACAAATGGGTATTGAAATCTTGATCCTCCACGACCTCTCATGTTGCTGTCGAGCATAGAAAAAATGAGAAGCTAGATATATTAGATTATATGTAAGGCATAATATAAATGCATATGCATATTCAATTTATGCATTCTTATGAAGGGTTAAAGAGCGAGAGTGAAAGGCTCAAGAAAGTCACCCATGTTTTTTCTCAAGTCCGTGACACTTCTGGTGTGTATTCTTGCTCTGCTTTGCTTTTCTGTCGGAGAAGATTTTGGTTTCATCTTTAACGATCAGCGAACCTCAGCCTCGACGGCACAGCCGAGTTCACAGCCACCGGCCTATTAGCCCTCACCGGTGGCATATTTCAGACAACAGGCCGTGTCTTTTACCCCGACCCCCTCAACTTTAAGGACTCGTCCAACGGCTCTGTTTTCTCCTTCTCCACCACTTTCGTCTTTGGCATCATCCCTGAGTACCGGACTCTCAGCGGCCACGGAATCGTTTTCGTGGTCATGCCGACGCAAGGGCTCCCGGGAACCGTCGGTAGCCAATACATTGGTCTTTTCAACGAGTCTAACAACGGCAACCCCAACAACCATGTTGTTGGTGTCGAACTCGACACGATCCAAAACTCTGAGTTCAGGGATATTAATAACAACCATGTCGGAATCGATATTAATTCTTTGAACTCGGTGGTGGCTAAGCCGGCAGGCTATTACGCTGACAAAAACGGGCAGTTTCAGAACTTGAACCTCATCAACGGCAAAGCAATGCAAGTCTGGGTGGAATACGACGGCGGGGGGAAACAAATGGATGTCACAATGGCTCCCATCAACACGGGAAAACCAAACAAACCGCTTTTATCTCTGTCTCGTGATCTCTCGTCGTACATGAATCGAGCTATGTACGTTGGGTTCTCATCCTCGACTGATTCTATCGTGACCTCCCATTACCTCTTAGGATGGAGCTTCAAGATGAACGGCCAGGCGGCGGCACTCGACCTTTCCCAACTCCCCAAGCTTCCCCAAATTAGGCCGAACAAGGTGTCTAAGTTTTTGACAATCGGAGTGCCGGGGATTACGATGGTATCGGTGTTTGTATTGATCTCCGGCATGGCTCTTTATATCAAAAGGAAGAGGAAGTTCGCGGAAGTGCTTGAAGATTGGGAACTTGATTATGGGCCTCATAGGTTCAAATACTGGGATTTGTATATCGCCACGAGAGGGTTTAGAGACAAAGAGCTTTTAGGGGTGGGGGGGTTTGGAAGGGTTTATAGAGGAATTCTACCCACCTCGAAAATTGAGATTGCAGTGAAGAGGGTTTCTCATGAATCAAGACAAGGAATGAGGGAATTCGTGGCAGAAATCGTTAGCGTTGGGCGGCTGCGCCACCGTAACTTGGTGCAGCTTCTAGGTTATTGCCGTCGGAAAGGAGAGTTGCTTTTGGTCTACGATTACATGCCCAACGGGAGCCTCGACAAGTTCCTCTACGACCTCCCAAGTTTCACCCTCAATTGGAACCAAAGATTTCGACTCATCAAAGGCGTGGCGTCGGGGCTTTTCTATCTTCACGAAGAATGGGAGCAAATCGTCGTCCACAGAGACGTACAGGCCAGCAATGTTTTGTTAGATGGCGAACTCAACGGAAGATTGGACGATTTTGGGCTTGCGAGATTGTACAATCACGGAACCGATCCCCAAACCACCCACGTCGTCGGAACTCTGGGTTATCTCTCGCTGGAGCATACCAGAACCGGGAAGGCCACGACGAGCACCGACGTTTATGCATTCGGGGCGTTTTTACTTGAAATGGCCTATGGAAGGAGGCCAATTGAGCCCCGAGCTCCGGCGGAGAATTTGGTTTTGGTCGATTGGGTGTTCTCTTTCTGGACCAAAAACGAGATTCTCCGGGCAGTTGATTTGAAGTTGGAGAATGATTATGACGCGGAGAAAGTGGAGTTGGTGTTGAAGCTCGGGTTGCTGTGCTCTCAATCGGAACCTACGGCTCGGCCGACAATGCGACAAGTTTTGCAGTTCTTGGTGGGAGATATTCCTCTAGCTGTTGTCGCTGGGGATATCATCCATTGGAATAGCCTCCGCATACCACGAGAAGGATTTGATGATTTTGCCATGTCCTATCCATCTTCCATGGATAAGGGTTTCAATACGCATTCAACTACTGTTGCAGAATCCCTTCTCTCTGGTCGAAGATGATGTTATATATATACTTTTTGTTTCAATAACTTTTGAATGAATAATGTATATTTTTGATGAACCATAGACGCCTAATCTTCCTTTTTCTAATTTCTACTTGTGCAATGGCTTATTTGCTACATCAGTATTATATGTGCATAACAAGTTCTTTATTTTAAGGTGTCTTTCGCATTTTGCTTTTTGCATAAACTATTTCTTATCATGTGATGTAGCCAAGAGGCTAAGTTTTAATCACCATTTTTTTGGGGTTAAGTTTGGTCATTTTGGTCTCCATTTAACCCTTAGGATATGAAGATCCAAAAGAGCAAGAGAGAAAAAAAAGACACTTTCACGCGAATGAATTTTTCAAAACGTCCCAAGTTTGTAAACTGATTGTAATTTAGCAGGCGCCAAATTTATTTTCTATAAACATAACAGTCGCAACCTCACAACTATTAAGTTTTGTGACTGCGACCTTCAATTATAGTAGTCGCGAAGAATTTGTATGGTTATCCATCAAACTTTAGCATTTTAAAATAAAAATATAATTTTCATTTCATATAAAAATTTCTCATCAGTATCATTTATTTTCTCTACATGCCATTTTTGAAGCTATCAGGCAAGGCGGGAAGTTGTTAGACCATTGCTAATCATGCTCCTTATAATTTACTCAAGTGATTTTTTAAAATAGTTATAAGTTATTTTAAGAAGTCACTTTTTTATTCACAACTCCAACCACATTCCTTATTTTATGGAGTTATAATTTTTATAATATTTAATATATAATAAAATTATCAAAAATAACTATATATATATACATATATATATATAAACTATCAAGAACAGATTGAAAGACCAAAAAGAAAGAAGAATTTTAACAAAATCCTTCAAAATCTCAACAAAATCCTTCAAATCCATAATCAAAGCACCAAAATCCTTCAAATTCGTATGCAAATCTCAGCAAAATCCTTTCAATTTCTCCAATAAAGCCGTTGGATACTACCCAAATCCTTCAATCCATTGGAGGCTCCTTCAGCAAAATGGAAAACCAGAAGAAGATGAAGAAGAAGAAGAAGAAGAAGAAGAAGAAGAAGGCTCTCCAAATTTATTGGTCGCTCGTAAAAAATGGAGAGCGAAATTTCTGAAAGCTAAATTGGCGACGATGATGGCGAGGCCATTGGAGCTGGGATTTTGTAAAATTCTCGCCAAACTGGTGGAGGAGCCTGGTTTGACGAGTCCTTTGGAGATGGTATAAGGATTTACCTTTTTTGGGTTCCATTAACCCTGAGAATGAGGCATGAAATAATACATCTGCCTTGTTTAAGATAAATTTTGATTAGTTTGTTTATTTTTATTTTATTTTTTGATTAAATTTTTTTAATTTTTTTAATCGTTTCGATGAAATAATTTGATCAAAAAATTAAAAAATTCACTAAAGATAAATAATCAACGTAAGATTTGGTTTATTGGTTTATTTTTACTTATTGTTATTTTTTTTAATTTTTTATATTTTGATTAAAAAAAACTATTTTTTAAAATTGTTTTGACGAAAATAGTTAAAAAATATAATAATTTAATTAAATAATAAAAAAATAATTAAAAATAAAAATAAACTAAATAAAATAAGCATACGAGGAATTATCAAAATATAGCATCACATGTTAAAATCAACCGTACGAAACAAGATGACATAAATGAGAACGAAGTCCTCTGGCAATATGGAGCACATGGTTGGGAGGACTGGCAAGGGGGATAGAATATTTGATGGTGGTTGTCATCCCAAAAAGTAATAACGTAAAAATTGTAATTTATAGTAAAAAATTATTAGTATTTGAAAATTATGTTAGTTTTTAATTTAAATTAGTTATTTATAAAAAAATATTATAATTTATAACAAAAATTATAAATATTTTAAAAAAATTATAATTCATTACTAAAATTAGTAATAAAAAATTAAAAACTATTGGTACTAACTTAGCCAAACATTCTCTTTATTTTATGGCTGAAAAATGAGTGCATTTTACGTTGCATAAATAACGATAAACTCAGAAATATAGTAGGGCTTTATTTGGCAATCTGATTTTAAATTAGATTTTTTGTTTAAAGTTATTTTAAGTCAAATAAGCAAAAAAAAATTTATTTGGTGAACCGTATGAATAACTTTAAGCCAAAAGACAAAAAAAATAAAAAGGCAAAAAGTTTTAAGTTAGAAACAATTGTTATAATTTTTAAAATTTATTTTTACATAATTTTATCTTTGATATGGATATTGTTTGATAGATTTTTTTGACAATTAGATTTTAAGAGTATAATTTTTATAAAAAAAACGGATTTGCATAATAAAAGTTATAATATTTTTAAAAATATTTATACAAATATTTAATGTAAGAAAAAGCAAAAGACTAAAAAGACTTGAGGCTAATAAATAAAAAGGCAAAAATTTAAGTTTAAAAACGAGGTTTAAGAAACTTTTTAGCTTTAAGTAAGAAGACAAAAAATTCAATTTAAAACTGAGTTGCCAAACAAGTTCTCTAACAACACACTCAATATGAAGTAATTCATCCTCCATAAAAATGCATTGTCTCCAAACTTTTTTCAGCTGTTAATCGAACTTACTGTGAGCGCTTCTCATCTCCAAATTGATAGATTTGGATAAATAGGAGAATTTCTTTTTGATGGTGCACCTTCTTGGACAAGCCTTCCGATTTACTGTGCTTCTTGAGAATGATGAACAAACAATTAGAAAGGATGCCAGAAGAGTTTTTCGGCGTGACCTCTCCAACGATCAAGTCAGTTTTCTTCCTCCCAAAGTTTTAATACTCCAAAAGATATATCTCAAGTGAATAATCATCCGACATATCTTTCTAGCTTGCGATCAAGTATCTTTATAACGGTTTTGAAGACACCTGGCTAATACTCCACGTGAAGTATGTTAGAACCGTTCCCAAGTAGATTCGATGGCGTGCTACACGCGCTAAAAAACCCCCTTTGCAGACTAATTTACACTAATTGATTTAATTAAAAAAGTCCAAACACAACAAATAAAAATAGACTAAGCAATCACACAAGCAAAAATTAAACAACCACAATCGCATATGAGCCACGACGATTTTTTACGTGAAAAATTTCAAACTGAGTGAAAATCACCAGATCACTCCGGGTTTAGGAAATCAAACACTATATCAAACCTTGGTTACAAAGAAATCTTCCAACCCTGACGTTGCATTCACAACCAATGGTAGTAAGTTTATCTTTGCCGAATCTACGTGCACCAACTCCGTACTTGACTACCGCTAGAACCCATTACCAGATTTTAATGCTGACGGAATCCTCCACCAGATTTCGAACACTTGAGAATCTTCTCAAGCGACTCCACGAATACGAACAGATCGTTGAAGGTTTGAATCCTTGATGATAGACTAGACTACGCGGAAGCT